>JAMQGT020002279.1:0-17724 GCA_024447675.2 Pterophyllum scalare | reverse complement strand
GGTTATATAATAATTTTTCTTCGTTCAGTTACGTATTGCTTTAAGAAATAGAGGTTTTCAGATTGCATAAAGCTTTAATTAATCTCTTATGGTAACGTTTGGGGTGAAATGTTAACTTTTTCATTGATTTGTTTAGTTTTTATCAGAATCTGATTAAGGTTTTGCTCCATCTGACATCTGTCTTTTGTATGCCACAGTCCAATCAGGAAAAACTTACACCATAATTAATTTTCTTGTTTGAATAACTATGTTCAGAAGCAGAGATCCGTGAAGTTATGAACTTTAGAGACATTATCTGGCAAGACAAGCCAACCAAACTTTGCAAGCAGTTGGAATGGACTCCAAATGGACTTTCCCAGCTCCCAGAGCACCAGAGTCTGTGCAAATTCCAATATTATTCATACAAGAAAAGGCAGCGGGTAATTTACTGGAAATTTCGAGGTGAGTCAGTGGGTGTCATTCATCCTTCCTCGTGCACACTCACTCACCCAGGCCCCAAGGTGTTCCAGTAGACAGAATGTGTCACCGTGGTACAGTAATCTACTGCAAGACTGTAAGAGCATAGACATATAGATTCTTTGTGAAATTAAAAATAAAAAGATTCACCTCGCTAATTTATCATGTAGCCTCCATGATGACATTTTGATCAGGTTTTGACAAATAAAGGTAATTAAGGTTCACAGCAAGCAGATATTCAGACAGCTCCTGTCCACAAACAGTAGGTTAGCTGAGGAAAGCCAATACCTCTCTTTCCCCCCAGCTGCACTCTGTAGCTTGGTGATTATCCCACTGCCAGAAATTGATTTTTTTGACTAGCAGGCAAAGCACTGCTACACTGGGCAGAGAGCTCCTGTCAATACAAATCTTATTGCTACATTGACAAAGTGATATAATTTCATTAAATCCACTGCAAAAAGTAGAGGACTGGAAGAATGATGTGATTTCTCAACACTCTGTACTCAGAACATTGTGTATCAGATAAAATAACAGGAAACAAAGGATACAACAAAATTAGACACCATAACACTGCTTTGAAATATTGCTTAGCAGTTTAATTGACAAGTATTCTCTAGTCTGTGGTTTGGTTGTACTTGACAGTGTGTGCAAATGTAAGATGATAATGCTAACAAGATCACATAATTACTTCACGTTTATTACTAATAATACTACAAACTGATAACAAAACTGAAGCCTTTCACAGTTCACAGAAGGATAAAATTTAAAGTCACATTTGTGGCTTTCAGCTTGTCCTTAGTATACTATAGAACAACTGTTTACCATTTGGGTATTGGTTACTTCAAATCATGTCTCTCAGCCACGGAGAGTACGATTTTGCCACAAGCTTAAAAGTAGCATTGCCACAAGTAGCACTGTGATAGTGGAATACTACAGTAATACAACTAAGTGCAAGTATCAAAAGGATCAGATGTCAGATTATTATTCTAAGCAAAAAGCAGCTGCCTCAGCATCAAATCATGACTAGGTTTAAGATTTATAAAAAGCAGTACATAGCACCACAAAACCCTGTAATTTGAAACATTTGTATCCGAGGCATACCTGGACAGACCAAAAGTGTCTGCGCCATCACAAGATCAATATATCAAGCTTTGTTTTTTTAACAGAAAGTAAGTCACAGATAAATATGAATTAAGCCAACAAACCAAACCCAACAGAGTCTGAGATTTCAGGCAGAAATAGAAAGGTTTTTTTTTTTACAAAGACATACAAGCAAGTTTATAACACTAGAGTGTAAAACATAAAGTGAACCCCAGCGATCGTGGGAGTATTCAAGACTGCAGGTGTTTTCCCTCTCTGGAGCTGTAATAAATGAATCATACCCATACACTGAAACCACTATTAGGTCACCCAATAGTTGCCTTTTGAAGTGAGTGACACCTGAGACTTGACTTGATAAACACACATCTCTATAAGGCCCAATATCTACCGAGTGATGTCACATACAAGGTCTTGCATAATCAGACCCCATCTTATCTCAAAGGCCTCATAGTACCGTATCACCCCAATAGAGCACTTCGCTCTCACACTGCTGGCTTACTTGTGGTTCCTAGGATACTTAAGAGTAGAATGGGAGGCAGAGCCTTCAGCTTTAAGGCCCCTCTTCTGTGGAATCAGCTCCCAGTTAGGACTGAGGGGACAGACACCCTCTCTATTTTTAAGATTAGGCTTGAAACTTTTCTTTTTGATCAAGCTTTTAGTTAGGGCTGGATCAGGTGACCCTGAACCCTCATTTAGTTATGCTGCTATAGGCCTAGGCTACTGGGGGTTCCCACGGTGCACCGAACATTCTGTTCTTTACTCACTTCTTTTCATTCTTTATGTGTTTATACCCCACTCTGCATTTAGTGATTAGTTAATATTAATCTCTTGCTGTCTTCCACAGTGTGTCTTTTGCTGTCTCCCTCCCCTACCCCCCAACCGATCGTGGCAGATGGTTACCCCTCCATGAGCCCGGGTCTGCTGGAGGTTCTATGGAAGCTTGTTTCCGTCAAGTATCTCCAAATTTTGAGTCAATACGTCCAAATTTCAAGTTATTTTCTCAAAATTTTGAGAAATAAGTCAAAAATTCATTCTGATTGCAAAAACTGCCAGACATGACGGGCCAAAAAGAAAAAGAACAAAAAAGAAAGCACCATGAAGGCTTGCCATTTCCTTGTTACCCGGAAGCAGGAGGCTGAAGGCATCAGCTGTCCACCAGTTCAACATGAAAACACACACTAACTCAAAATGTTAACTTATTAACACAAAAGTTTGAGGCACATAACTCGAAATTTAGATTATATTCTTCTTGAATTTTCAAGTTAGGTATCTCAAAATTTTGAGAAACTAAGTCAATTTTCAGTTATGGATAGCAAAAATAAATAAATACATTTCAGTGGTGGAAACAAGCCTCCGTAGGTTTCTTCCTGTTAAAAGGGAGTTCTCACAGGGAGTCTTTTGATGGTTGGGGTTTGTGCTGTATTATTGTAGAGTCTTTACCTTACAATATAAAGTGCCTTGAGGCGACTTATTTGAAGTTTTTTTTTTATTTTTTTATAAAACAACATTCTGTGTCATTTTTTTTCTCCGAAGTTTGCTTTTCTGTTTCCCGTATTCAACAGAGTGTATTTTTTCCATGCGCTGTGTATATGTTTGAACTGCTTTTTTATGGAGAAAAATAAATCTTTGTTTCCACAGATTACAAAATTTCTAGTTTTGGACAACTTTCTGTCCACTTAAATATTGTCTTTATACACAGAATTACCAGCTTTGTCCAGTTGCTAAGACACACTTTCTGAAACCGCTTTCTCAAAACTGCACATAGATTTTTAAAAGTTATTTGTACAACCATGTAACTTTCTAAAGAGCACTAAACGGTGGTCTTAACAAGCTGAAGTAAAATAGCTTTCATTTTATGGTCATTTTCATTTTTTCTAAAAGGTTAATCTCTTATAATGAAAAAACATGCTATTTGTCAGGTGGGGGATAGTAGGGGGATTGAATGATCGGATAGATAGAGTCAAAAGTTGTGTCATTATATCCAGGGATCCGGTTTCACCCCATCACACTCACCTCAACCCAATTATGGCAGAAGTTCTGTCAGGTGATCGAGGGGCTCACTGGCCATCTTTTGTGAAAATTCGGTATGAATTGGAGAGGTAGTTTTGCTGCTATTTTGTTAAAAAATGAACAAACATACCAAAAACAACACCCTGTGCCCCCTGCAGGGGCAAGGCAATAAAAATAGTTAATCCATCAAATGGCTAAATAAAGGTAACTGAATGGAAGAATATGGAACCATTTGAATTCAGAGGAGAAACCAAAATTCAAGGATCAAAGACATGAGAAGACATGTAGGACAGCAGCCAGGAAACAATGATGTACTAATGAAGAACAGAGAGACAACACACACACACAGAGACAGATGGGGTGACGAGATGCATGTGGAAACAATTAGGGCGGCGCACATAATCACAGGGGCAGAAAACACAAAGGAAGCAAACCAACCAAAGACACACAACAAAAGTGATATTTTCAAAATAATCAAAGAAACAGGAAAAAGAAATCCAAAACTCAGCAACCCACATGCAGAGTAACAGACACACACACACACACTTACAGAACTTTTCTCAGTAAATCTGCCATAACACTCGGGCTATAACCTTCGGATGCTCAAAAACACTGACTCAATCTGTATACATGAATTGCTTATTGCTCCCCAGAAATCAAATCATTCTGCTGGTTCCTGACAAGAAAATTGTCACCTTGAATGCTTCTGACACACACACACATGCACACACACACACACGCACACACACACACACACACACACACGCACACACAGTATTTTCATCTGCACCAGCATACTTTTCTTTTGCCCTTCTCTTCTTCATCTTTGCTTCTCACTGGCTATTCAAGTAGGCTTTTTAATAGACGCTTACTAAGGAACACACACAGTGCTGCTGGTATGTAGCCCACTCACCTGATTGTGTCTCACATTAATATGTTTGAATTTTTCAAGGTCAAATGACTCAAGCAGCTGACAAGCTGACAAATACACCAGTATACTGAAAGGCAACCATGGCAACCCATACCTACAATTATGTTTCACAATCTCTAAATAGAATCTCTTATTTTTCACACTTTGTCTCTTGATCAGTCGAAATGCTGTTGTGCTTTTGCTTTTAATGTAAATTCAATGTACAAAAATAGGTGGTATGCACTGTTGATGCACAATTTGTGCTGACAGCATAAGATGTTGCTCTCCTATTAAAATAGTGTCTGACTCACTTTTCTGTTAAAGTCTAGACAGAATATGCCTCTGCAGAACTAGTGACATTTGAGTAGGTCTTTGTAGATGGATGCTATTAGATGGTTATCCCTTCTTGTCAAATCATACATTTGTCAACTACTCAAGTTTTACAGACAGTAGTTCCATGGGAAAAGAGTAAGCAGCAGTCTGGTGTTGGTAATCAAAGGCACTAGAATAACTTATGAATAAGCACCTCTATAAAAGCATACATTTTGGCAGTTTGCTGGTCAGGAACATTCAGGTGTGTGCTAATACAATACCATAATCTTCCCAGGAATAAACATTCCTGCAAATTTGTCCCAAGCTCAATCCATGCAGTTCTCAGAGAAGCTGCAAAAGAATTAAAGAGCTACATCTCTCAATGACCTCTAAAAATGTTAAATTAGTTAAAATTCATGATGGCACAATTTGAACAAGACTAAACAAGTGTGGCTTGTTTGGAGGGAATGTTAGAAGAACGCCTCTGAATGGCGTCATATCTTAAGTTTGCAAAGGTGCATCTGAACAAATCACAAAACTTCTGAAGTTGTTGGGGCGGTACAAGGAAACATTGATTTCATTTTGGTGGTGATTGGGATCACAATCTGCATCCAGGAATTGTTAAAATGATTCTTTACCATTGTGAGATAGGGATGATAGTCAAGTATTTGTGTCTAACCTTATGAGGATAAGTCAGACTCCTCTAAAAAGAATTAGGGTGAAACATGACCATACATTCTGTACATTTCAGAATGGTCACCCAGGAGACATCCTATAGAAGAAGCTTGTTTCTGCCACTTTTATCCGCAATCTCATTCTTCCCAAAGACCAGAGGTGAGGGTAGGAACCAGTAAATCGACATCTTCACTTCTACGCTCAGCTCTCCCTCCACCATGATGGACTGGTATAGCATCCACATCACTGCAGCTGCGCCCCCAATTTGTCTGTCAGTCTCCCACTCCCCCCTTCCCTCACTCGTGAGCAAGACCCCAAGATACTTAAACTCCTCCACCTGGGGCAGCAACTCATCCCTGACCTAATAGGGAAACTCCAACCTTTTTCAGCTGAGGACCATGGCCTCAGACTTAGAGGTGCTAATTCCCATACCTGCTACTTCACACTCAAATGTGAATGAACTGGCCAGACAACCCATACTCCCGCATATCATCAACCTGTGAACTCAGGTGCCCTGGTGCCACGTGTATTTATGGACAAACTGTCACTTGCACAGAATTCCAATAACACAACTCCACTCGAGTTCAGATCAGGCAGACTGTTCCTCCCAATCACACCCCTCCTTTTGTTGTCGCCCACATGAGCATTGTAGTAGGATGAGGGAATTACCAGATGGAGCCCCTTGAGCACTCCAGCCAATGACTCCAAGAAGGCTGGCTACTCTGAACTGTCAAAGAACAGTCAGGACCCATTTCCTGGCCCGAAGCTGCAGGGAAGCCACATTCTCATCCACAGGTAAAAACTACAATGTACAGGCAGCAAGCTGAGGGGATACAAGAATACCCACCCCAGCCTGTCCTTTCTCACCAAGAAGAGTCTAGCCTCTCTCCAGGAGATTGGTTCCAGAGCCCATGCATTGAGGTGAGCCTGATCATATCTAGCCAGTATCTCTCAACCTCCCGCACTAGCTCAGGCTCCTTTCCTACCAGAGAGGTGACATTCCATGTCCCAATAGCCAGCCTTGATAGTCAGTGATTGGTCTGCCCTTGGCTGCCACCCAACACACATTGCACCCGACCCCTACAATGCCTCCTGCAAGTGCTGGGCCTACAGGAGGGTGGGCCCATGTCTTCTCATTGGGCTGCACCTAGCTAGGTCCCACAGGCTAAGGCCTGGCCACCAGGTGTTCTCCCTCAAGTACCCTCCCCAGGCCTGGCTCCAGGGACCCTACCAGGGGGCAGAAGCCCCTGGACAACATAGCCGCTGGGATCAATGGCACACACAAACCTCTCCACTATGATAAGGCGGTGATTCAATTGTAAAATCTTTCACAAATCCATCTGCTGATTATACAGATTATTATCTCATAAACATCAAGTGAATATCTGAATTTAAAAAAGAATACAGGAAAAATGAATAAGGCTTAATTCATTTGAGGTGCTAGATTCAATAATGTTTATTGCTGAGCTTCAGTTAAGTTAGTATACATTTTAATACAAAAATTTAGTGAACTAACAAATTAGCTGAAAGTAGAACTGTGTAGCCGGAGATAAGTGCTAAATAATGAAAAGATAAAAAAATAAGGAAAGAATGGAGGAAACTTGGTAAAGGCAGTTGTGAAGTGAAGTTGCAGTGTAGAAGCTGCACATCTATCTAATGGCTGGAACTGTGACTCTGTATAAACCTCGGGAGGTGTCTGACAGCTGATTTAGAGGCTTGGCTGCAGCAAATGAACCGCAGCACTAATGGTCCTTCCTGCCACAGCTAACTTTAATGGACATACCCACAGAGCACTGGACAAAGAACAGCACTGCCAACATGCTGGGTATGGGAAGTTGAAGGATTGGATTGGAGCTAGCAATGGAGGGGATAGAAGAAACAAGAAAAACAACAGTAGACCAAGAGTTGCCTAAGATGAGGCGATTTTAAGAACAGATAAGTGTGGTGAGTCCCATGGCTTCAGCCCATTGTCACTAGGCAGAAGAGGCCAACACATGTGGGCAAGCCAATCACATCTGCTGAATAGGACATTCATGTCAAAGATTAGTTTTACTTGACTCAGCAGTTGTCTAGTCGTCTCAGTCTCATAATCCCCCACCACCAACACCACCACCACCGTCACCCCCATCATCTATCTTTCCTCCTGATCACCAGTGACCTCTAAGAAAACATTTTCAGTACCCAGGAGTATTTTCCCTTTGACAGAAATCATTAATCCACTCTCAAAATTAATTCAAGTCAGCTTTCAGAGTCTTTACCTTCAGTGCTAGGTGGCTTTCAAAAATGCATTCAATTAGTTAAGACTAATTAAGCTAAATTTGGCTGTGGCTGATGCCATGCAGTGGAGAGGATTACCTGCAAACACTGACAGCTTCTCTTTAAACAACAATTTTCAACTTTGCTTAGAAATGCACATCCATTATTCAATACTACTTCCTGATGAAAAAATGAAGGTCCATCATGGCCCTTACCTATGAATTTGAAATTGGTATGACTGTAATGTCCACTGACTTATAGGTAGAAACTGGACATAACTAAATCAAGCCTGGATTTGTCTTTTTAATTGTGTCTCTGTCGTACAAATTCAGCCATTGTATCACAAGACTATACTATCATTGCGTATACTGTGTAATTCAATAATGTAGCTTGAAAAAGTAAACATGCCTATACGGTAATGTTTAGTGCAATCTGAAAGGGGAAAGGAAACAAACACATTTTCATCATTTTTGCATGGATCTGAGCTGCAGGGGGAGCTGTCTACGGTTCCATTTCCATCCTTGTTAACATGTGACAAAGTTACCAGTGAAACCCAGTGTTTGTTTGTCTCTGGCATTGTTTTGTAGCCCTAGGTGCAAGGGATTCTGTGGAAATCCCGCTTCCACTTTCATGCCTCTGAGGGTTTCCTAACTGTTTGGGTGGCCTGTCCTAATTACAATTCAAATGCTGTCTCCCTGTCTTTCTGCTTGTGTTGTGCTCAGCTGGGCTCATGCAAGAATTGTTTGTGTGCATGTGCCCTCAAAAGACCCTGACCATCCCCAGATGCTCTTTCCCCCAGATGTATCTTTCACGTTCTTTTTGCAGGCAGCAGCCAGTGACTTTCCTGATGGGAGTTTGTAAATTTATGAGATGTGAGACATGGATTGCCATCACCCCACTCTTCCTGCAATTAAATACCTTTTGAAAAATTCACCCTAAAAGTAATTTATTCCAATAATTTTAGCTTCAAAGTTAATAAAAATTAACTTCAAACGGTAGCAGCAGCCCCACGTTCTCTACTAGTTTTATCAATACAATAGAAAAGACATGGCACGAATGAAAGCCAGTTCAGTTGGTAATGTTTGTGTGCATGCATGTCACTCTGCGTGGAAACACGATAGGTCGAAAATTTTTTGAGTGAATCCTGATAACATTCTTTAGGGGCGTAGAGTGGGGTCATGTTAACAGTCCATTAAAATTTGCCTTGTATCCACCAAGGTCTTCAAGGTCTGCTTAATGATTTATTGGTCAAAAATTGACAAAAGCCTTTAGAAACTATGATTTACCAATATATCAAAAGTACTATATAAAGATTTAAAATATCTTGTCACATTTGACCTCTTACATTTCTTTCATGGTCAATAGATTGAGCTGAAGGTCAAAGCGATAATGGTGCATAGAACTATTTAATACTACATTTATTACTGCCATTGTTTGTATTGACAACATCTAGCCATATAGGGTAATGATATCTGGGGATTCTAAGTAGCACATTACTTTGGACCTCTGACCTCTTCTTTTTGTGAAGAGACTTTGTGACTTTCATGGGGTTTTTTTGTTGTGTTTTTTTTTTGTGTATTTATTGTGTTTTGGTCCCTGTTATGTTGGTTTTGTTGTGTTTCTTTGTGTTTCTAGTTTTTGCTGCCCTCTTCCCTTTTCCCTGCCATCATGCCCAGTCATTATTTTTATTTATAATTATATTTATTATTTTTGTTTGTCTTTTGATTACTTCCCTTTTTGTGTGTTAGTTTGAATTCTAGCTTTTGTTTCATTCCTCTTTTTGACAATGTCCGCCCTGCAATCATTAGTTTCACTGGATTGTTTCCGCTCCTGCCTGTGTTTTATTATGCAGTTAGCCCACAGTTTTTGCAGCCCATGGTTTGCATGATTGTTTGTTCTCCAACTTTCAGCCTGCCATCCTTTATTTCTTCATGCCTCATGTTTGTGTTCTTCTTTTGTGTGTGTGTGTGTGTGTGTCCAAATAAAGACTCACCTTTTGTTGTTTCTTATCAACCTGCCTCTTGCTTTGTGTTTGTGTCCTCGCTACACTTTCTGAATCCACATTCAAAATCTAATATCTCAAATAAATGTCAGAAACATCAGGCATCAATATACCACTGCACCTTGTAGTTTTCACCTTACAAAGAGGAACACTTTTAACAGCACCACTGAATGATGAAAGTGAATTTAAATAATGTGCTGCAAAATGGTCCAACCTGAACATAATTCATTGAAAGACTGGCTGTATTGGCTTTTTACTGACAACCATGCTGTTAGGCATTCAGTATAATACAGAGAGACAGCTTTGGAAGAGCAGATTTAATTATGCCTATTTGCACCAGCTAAGCACAAAGGGAATGATTATTTGCCTTATTTACTGTTAAATGGACTATTATTTCTTTTTTGGTTGTTATTTGCAGTTTTTCTCAAACACCATAAACCAAAAATGCTCAGAACTCAAATTTAATGCATTAAGCTTTATGAATAAAATACTCACCAAAAGGATGAAGGCTTTATTTTTATTTATATATTCAGTCTAATTTGTTGGCATTCTGAGAAATGTGGATGTTTTTCAGTGAGTGTCAGGAGTTTTCTTATCTGGTGCTGATCTACAGTATCAAGTGCTCCTTGTTCTCCACCTGTTTTTTTTTTCTCTGGTCTAGTGGCCTTTTTTCTTTCAAATTATTTTTTGATGTCAGAAGTTTTCTTCTGACATCCTGAGCTACAGTGAGCGTTTAGCCCGAGCTCTGTGAAAACATTTTGGAATGATCCACCTTCCTATTTTTTCATTTTCTTCAGTTGGACTTTTCTTCATCCTCACCGCGTTCTCCATGAGCCACCTCAAGGTAAATGTTTTTCCTTATGAACAGAAACGGGGCCACTGAGATCCGTCCAAGTATGGTTTTCTTCTTTTTTTCTTTTTAGATGTTCCCACAGACGCCATCCAAGGCTGGATTAGACATATTAGACATATCTGGCATATATGCCTGGCCAAGGATAACATTTGTGTGATGTCTATAAAATTTTGTGGCTGACTCCAGACCAGAAAAGATATGATAATGCAGAGCAGTTGTCATGGACTGCCAGTTCTCTGTAACTGGGTTTGTGTTCATTCTTTTCTCCTTCTTTTGCGCGCTCTCTCTCTCTCTCTCTCTCCTCTCCGTTGTTTTGTGTGTAAGTGTGTTGCTGTGTGCAGTAACCCCACCCTGGTGTTTCAGTAGGTGGGGTTTCCGATGATCCCTGATTACACACCTTTAAGGTGGTGATCACACCTGTGAGTCATCATCACATTTGTGCCCTAGCTTCTTAAGCAGAACTTGGACCTTCAGTTGTCATCGGATCGTCAGACTAGTCATGTCAATTCAATTTTATTTGCATAGCGCCAAATCACAACCTCGAGGCGCTTATACATCAGTATATCGACTCCTGAGTTTCTGCACTACTCAAACATCAACGACTTTCCTCTTCGTGCACAGAAATCCCAACACACACCTGTGAGAGATGTGAGAGAGAGGAGTTGCACTGGATAAATCTGGATCTGGAAACCTGAACTCTCCGGATCTGGAAACCCCTGTTCTGTCCCACAAATTCTGTGCTGTAATGAACTTGTGAACTTTTACAACAGAGTCCCGCATTTTGAGTCCCACCTGCTCTCCAAACATTATGAGAGTAGTTATAATTCGATTTCTAACACAGAGGTGAATTTGTATTTTGGTTTTCAAAATAATGAATTCAGGAGAAAATTTTCATTTTGGTAAGGTTGTCTTGAAGTAATCTGGTGTCTAAGAAACAGTCATGTCAGTGCTTTTGTTTGCTCGTGTTTGTTGTTTAAACTTCGGAAAATTATGTGTATGGACAAAAGTACTTATGTGTTATCTCTGTGATTTAGTGTTTGCGAGACGGACAACGTTCAAATCAGCTAAAATGTCTGCCGGGGGCGGAGTTTGTTGTGCCTGGCACCATTTTCTTGTGTTTTTTTTTTTTTGTGTGTAAATCATATTCAATAATTTCAGTATGTTCAAACAGCTTTTCTCATTTCACTAATGTATTGCTCCTCATCTCTGTCCTCCATTCTCCTGCCTTTGACATGGAAATCAGTCTCTGCATGCCATGCTCAAGCATGTCTTAATTTCTAAAATGAGTCAGAAGGACAGAGGAGAGAGGACTGAAGAGCCTTGCAAAAGGAGTTATAATCTATGATGCACAGGCATACCTGTTGTGGAAATGTTTTTACCTTCAAAGCGAGGCATGCAGGTGGAAGATGCAAGCCGTTGTGGGAGGACTCATTGCACGACTGATCCTTCTTATTAATTGAGATAATTATCTGTCCTCCACTATTTCTGAGTGTGTAATTTAAAAAAAATCTTGTCATAGGAGATCCTAATATACAGCTGTAGTTGGGCAATAACAAATGTAATAATTATGATGCAGTTATGGAAAAATGTCATTGTCAATTGACATCACTTTAAAATAAGGGTACTAGATAAGAATATCTCATTTTGCTAACTGCCTGTTGCATTAACCTCTCTCCTCATCTCAGTTCCATGCCTCTTTTGCTCAGAGTGCTGGTGGGAAGCACTAAGACATAAGGAGAGGTGTTAACATGGGAAACTGAGGATGTGCAGTTCAGGAATGAAAAAGAGGGAATGATGACATTTATTTGCTTGCCAACCTGTTTGTCATCATTTATAATTGTTACCATAACTAATAACTCTTACCAAGTCCTACCATTAATTAATGCTTCAGTCTTAAATATGATCTGTCTATTATTATTAATGGGCTATGTACCACAGACCTTTAAGGTGGCTGTAATTAAACCATTACTTAAAAAGCAAGCACTTGAACCAGCTGTCTTAGCTAATTATAGGCCAATCTCCAACCTTCTGTCTGTCTCAAAAATTCTTAAAAGAGTAGTTGTAAAACAGCTAACTGATCATCTGCAGAGGAACCGTTTATTTGAAGAGTTTCAGTCAGGTTTCATAATTCATCACAGTACAGAAACAGGATTAGTGAAGGTTCCTAATGATCTTCTTATGGCCTCTGACAGTGGACTCATCTCTGTGCTTGTCCTGCTAGACCTCAGTGCAAGGTTCAGTACTGCTGACCATAACATATTATTTCAGAAATGAGAGCATGCCATAGGTAATAAAAGTACTGCGCTTTAGTGGTTTGTATCATCGCTATCTAATAGACTCAAATTTGTTCATGTAAACAAATCTTCACACACTTAAGTTAATTGGAGTTCCACAAGTTTCCGTGCTAGGGCCAGTTCGATTTATATTATGCATGCTTCATTTAAGCAGTGTTATTAGAAGGCATAGCATACATTTTCATTGCTATGCAGATGATACCCAGCTTTATGTATCCGTAAAGTCAGATGACACACACCTATTATTTAAAATTCAGGGAATTCTCAATTTAAATTCTTAATCTAAATTCAGATAAAACTGAAGTTATTGTACAATGATCTATCAGGCTGTCCTTAAAGCTCCTGAAAAGTCTTCAGTTGATCCAAAATGCTGCAGCTAGAGTACTGACCGGGACTAGAAAGAGAGAGCATATTTCTCCATATTGGCTTCTCTTCATTGGCTCTCTGTTAAATCCAGAATCCAATTTAAAATCCTTCTTCTTACATACAAGGTCTTGAAGATCTTGAATAACTAGGATACTTAAGAGTAGAATGGAAAGCAGAGCCTTCAGCTTCCAGGCTCCTCTTCTGTGGAACCAGCTCCCAGTTTGGATTCGGGAGACAGACACCCTCTTCACCCCCCACCCCCCACCCCCACAGTCAGTTGAGGCGGATGGCTGCACCTCCCTGAGCCTGATTCTGCTGGAGGTTTCTTCCTGCTAAAAGGGAGTTTTTCCTTCCCACTATCGACAAGTACTTGCTCATAGGCAGTTGTCTGGTTGTTGAGGTTTTTGCTGTCTTATTGTAATATTTTTACTTTACAATGTAAAGCACCTTGAAGCGACTGTTAATGTGCTTTGGTGTTATGTATATAAAACTGAACTAGATGTACCCAGCAGATGTGAATCTAAACCTCTAAGCCTCCATCAGGTAGGATATTTCATTGGATGAGCTTACTGTTGTGAACTCAGCTGCTTCAACTCCATAGAGTTATAGACATAACAAAGACTGCCAGCGTAAACAAGTATACTGCAACTAAGGCATGGAGTCTGCTAGTTTTCGGCCTGTTAGTTTCCAGGCTGGTCCAGTCTCTGAGCCAACCACCCCCCAGGCCAGCATCCCAGGTGGTTAGAGTGGGCCTGCTTAGGCATAAACCCCCTCACTGGTCTGTTCTATTATCTGAGTCAGCTAGCCACCAGACTGCTACTAACTCTGCCAGCCCACTGTCAGCATCAGCACCCAAGTTGGCTGGCCACTGGCCTGCTAGTCTCCAGCATGTTTATGCTCCTGAGTTAAATTGCTCTTGACTGCTACTCCTGTGTCTTAGTTGTCCTCTGGTCTGCTAGCACTAAACATGGCAATCTTCACTTTTATTGCCTTCAGACAGCTAGGCCCTAGACAGTTTATTTCACTCAATCAATTAGCCTCATGTCTGTTCCTGGTTTGTTCCAGAGCTGCTCCTGCTCATGGGTCATCTGATGCCACTACTTTTCCCGAGTTAATCGATGCAAAGACTGTATTTTGTATCACAAAGGGAAGAAAGGGGGTGAGTTGGGGTGGACTGTTTGCCAATGTCAAATACTATGTCACTCAGCAACTGGTGCAGTTCTCAGGCAGGCTGATTAACGTGTGAGCAATATCTGAACAGGACTGTTGCGACAGGATGGGGCAGTGTCTCTAAGCGGATTGGTTGTCACAACAAAAGACAGTTTTAACCTAACGTTTGATGCATGCTCATCAAAATTTAGGCCGTGTGTGAGACTATAGTGTGAAATTTAAGCTCATCTTGATTTTAGACTACTTGCTTTGCTATTTTCAGCTCCATGACATTTCAAAGGTAAACTGGAAAGCAAAGTAATGTGGGTCATGTCTCATGAGATACCTTATATCAAATACATGGTGGATGCCAACCTTTGCTATCAGAACCGTGCATTTGTTGGATTCTTACTCATTCCTGAATATAAATATGGAATAGATGATTCAATTTGATTTTTGAATTGGACACAAGGAAGCATACTTTTTTCTATTAGTTACTAAATGAACCACAAACAGTGTTGTTCTAGCATCAAAAATTAGTGTCAAATATTACTGTTCTGTGGGTGCTTGAGAAATAATACATCATTACAGTCTTGTTTTGTTTGAAATGTGAATAGGTCTTTTTGAACTATGTATGGCCCTATTATTAGCAAACAAAGCATAGTATAGGCTAATAAATCTTACAAAATAAAAATTTGTAAATTTTGAAAAATGAGCATTTGATGATGTCAGCATTATAGTAAACTGAAAAAGGGTTCCATGCCCTCTTCATGTCCACTTATGGACCATCTCTTTTGTATTATTCACCAAATCTACAAATGCTGATCTCACAGTAGCTGAGATACTTGCCAGAAATGTTTGTTAGCGGATTTATTACCACATGAAGGAGCTGTGGTAAACATTTGTGTGTGGCAATGGATTATGGAGGGAGCTGTTCCATCAAGAGTCTGTTGTGAACTCACAACTCATGATTCATCACGCTTCACCTTTTCCCCATTGAACACAATTTTTAAAAAGTTATTATAGATTAACAAGTATCAGATGCTAGCACAGAATAATCAGATCAACATTTCAGCATTAAAAGTCACATTTTTAGAATGATAGTATGGCACACCCCCCCCCTAAAAAAACAAAAACAGAAAGAAATAGAAAAAATAAAGAGTGTGGGTAATAAATAGACACAGACATAACCAAAGAGTCAACAGAGACAACAGGAACCCCTCCAAAAGCTTCCTCTTTTGACTCTGGAGGGATTTCCACCACACTCATATGCTGACTATTTATTATGGCTATCAATTATTATCATTATTATCTTTTAGTAATTATTGATAGTTTTTCGAAACACCATAAGACAGATGTTTAGAATTACAGTAAAAATAAACTTTTGCATATAAAGAATACAAAATAATAAATTAAAAGTTGTAGGCCTTGACCTTTTAATTTAAACATATCCCAATATTCCTTATCTCATTTTACCTCATCATAATTATTATTAATATCTAATTACAATTATTTCTATCATTGCTGCATGTCATCATGTACAGTCTGATGGTTTTTTTTGGCACTATCACATGGATACTGGAGAATCTGTATTTCTTTTTTTCATTTCTTTTTCATTGCAGTGTGTTTCTCATCTCAGGCTGACAGATGATCTGCTGCTCGTCCTTCACCTGTTTTCTTCTTTTTCTTGCAGTCTGTCTTTTTTTCATAACTTTGATGCCCAAAGACTTGAGCCACAGCGAGTGTCTTGGTAGAAACAACCTTGGTTATTTCAGCCTGAGCTTTTTCTAAACTTTGTCAAGGTGGTGACACATCTGAATGACTTGTACAATTGTTTGAAATGATGATCTATAAATTTGCTGTTGTTTAGAAATGTCTCCAAGACATCTTCTGAACTTGCCCACTGTTCTGAGTATCGGTCAATCCAATGAATAGTATGCTGTAAAAGAAAAGCAGTCAGTTATACTCAATCATGACTGCTAACAAGAAATGATTATGGCCTGGTCACAGTGAGATTTAAGTTAGTGTATGAATATATTTGAGCCTGTGTGGATGAGAGAGACCAGTTCTCGTTTTGTAAAGTCATTAAAGACGTACGCTGTACAATCTTTCCATCCTGCATAAAGAGCATTTAAAAGAAATCATTAAAAGCCTCAAATTACCATGGCATTCATGCTCATGATGAGTGCGAGCAAACTTCTTACTACAGCTGTAATTAAATAAATCAAACGTAAATTGATTTCAGGTGTCGAATTTGCCGTTGGTTGGATATGTAATCCAAAGAGCCGCTGATAGGTGACGACAGAAAAAAATAAAGCGGCACGCAACCAGTAAGAAGACAGCAACAGTTTATTTGATCATATGCCAGAAAGAACCTCCAGTGTTTTCCTGACAATGCTGTGACAATGATCTAGCAGGGGCAGATGTGCTGTCATAGTGCCAAAAAGCCTCAGAGCTGCAGCAAAAAAAAAGTGTTTTGACATCTGATTAACCTTCAGAGTTATGGCATGCTGTGATACGCTTTCAATGCCATCAGTCTGAAAGCCACATAACATTTTTTTCCCAGATTCAGTTTCAGATTTCACTATCAGAATAGCATAGAGTTATGGAGTCTGTGTATTATGTGGGTGCACACGTGCATGACAGAGGGTATTAACTGGTCCCTGCATAATTAAGGTCAATCAGATTTTCTCATTTCAAGCTGGTAGGTGTTACCAATGTATTGATCTATGGGTGCAGAGAAAGTGTTGAGCCAAATACTGCTAAGATTTAATACAAATTAAGCAGATTATTTTTTTCTAAGATGATGTTTGAAAAGTATGGAGAAATGGGTGGACCGAACATTCACTTTCACAAGTTCCCCCGAAGCAGCTCTTGTTACACCCCACTGCACAGGATCTTGTGTAGTAGTTTTACTTTCACATTTAGTTCAGCCAAAAGGTGCAGAGCTTTTGGAATGGGATTCAAATCTGTGTCTTTACTTGACCATTCAATAACCCTCCATTCACACCCCACTCCCCCTTTTTTATTCATACACTGCTCAAAAAAATAAAGGGAACACTTAAACAACACAATATAACTCCAAGTAAATCAAACTTCTGTGAATTCAAACTGTCCACTTAGGAAGCAACACTGACTGATAATCAGTTTCACATGCTGTTGTGCAAATGGAATAGACAACAGGTGGAAATTATTGGCAATTAGCAAGACACACTCAATAAAGGAGTGGTTCTGCAGGTGGGGACCACAGACCACTTCTCAGTACCTATGCTTTATGGCTGATGTTTTGGTCACTTTTGAATGTTGGTGGTGCTTTCACACTCGTGGTAGCATGAGACGG
>JAMQGT020002278.1:0-11428 GCA_024447675.2 Pterophyllum scalare | reverse complement strand
TTGTATTTTTTGAAACTTCAAGGTAACCAGTCATTCACTATCACATCAGCAAGTGCACTTCAGTTATCAAATTCACAGCTTGGTGTCACAAATGCATTAGAAATTCTTTCCGACTGTGCTCTGTTCACCATTTCAGGATGACTCACCGCGACAAAGATCTGCCTCGAGGAACATTTCTACAGGAAATGGCTTTTTTGACTAGCTGTGTGCCACACAGCAGCGTCAGGGCACCTCAGATGAAGATTTACTAGATTCAAAATTAAAAGGTGAAGCATGCGTTTTGTGCAGCATGTCATAAACCAGAAGAGAAAAAAAAATGTATGATCAGGTTTTGCCAAGTTGCAGCTTCTTGTAAATTATTGCTTAAATTACACACTGCCACACAGGAAAGCACTGGAAATGAACACCCTGTAATCCATGGCTGCAACAGAAAAAATCAAATATGGCACAAAATTAAGGCTTGAATAAAGACACAGCTTTTAACACATATTAATATTGCACTTTTCAAAGCATAATTACACGAAAATGTCAACGATAACAAAGATTGGCATGTGTCTGATTAAAATAATATACTTTACAACAGAAACCTGGAAGACTTGGAGATGAGATTGAACAGCGGCACCTTTTAAAGCACTGACTTCAGTGTACACCGAGCAAACTTGCGGGACGTGTGTATTTAATGGAAATGTTCGCTTCTGTTGTTTTTGTGGTCATGCCTCCTCAACCTAGACTAAGCAATCCCAGCTCTTGATAGACTGTGCACTTCTGAGAAACTTTAGTTTGAGATTATTCCTAAACAAGTTTTAGCAGATCTCTCACTGAGGTATAATGAATTTTAAACAAGTTATTTTTATCTTTGGCAAATGTTTCAGGCCAATCTTAAATGCATAAAGAAAGAGTTAATGAAGGTCAAACAGTGTACTCATCATATTTACTGAACAAGGCTCTGCAGTGCAGATGACCATAGGTGGATTAAACCTCCGTGTGCTTGCATACACTCCAACAAGGGGAGCTCTGACCAGGGGTAGCGCTGGGCTAGACTCAGCCCCGACCACAGCTATGTGGTTGTTTATTCAACCTACCTGCCCAGAGCTAAATACAGGCAGCGATAGATAAGGGATGGCAACAAACTTTTGCTGGAATGAGGGAGTGTCCCTGGAAATCCCTCTCAGATCTGTGGGAGGTGGTGTGAACTAGAGTTGTGTAGCTTTTCAGCAGGAGGCTGATATATGATGACAATTTTCTGTTTTAGCGTCAGTTAATGTGCAAGAGCTGAGACAACAAGATATTCACTCTGACAAAAGCTTTTGTTCTTTCGGGGAAAAAAAAAAAATCACTTTCTCTGAAAAATGAGCCCAAATCCTCGTTTTCTAAAACAATAAATACTGACATAAATAAAGGCCTTCCTAAGATGCGGCGACACTGTGCTCAGTGCGAGAAGAGAGCCTGCTCCTCTGAAGTACTGATTTCATAAGATGTAAAAAAAAAAAGGGAAAAAAATTGTAGTGAGCACTGCAGAAAAATGATTGTGAAGCAAATTTCACCAACTCTACAACAATGAAACTAAAAGTCAAAGCAAGGTTTGCTAAATTTGATGAAGCAAAATTATGGTGAGAAATGGAAATGAACATCAAAAGGATCCGTTTGTATTGAGATAATGTGTCACCTGCTTCCGCATTCTGTTGTGCTAAAAACAAACCATCCTCACTCAGTAGATAAGGGCACACACTGTCTTCTTCTCTGGCAGAATTTTTAGTGGCTTGATTTTCTGGTTTTACTGAGTAAATGAAACCAGAAAATCAAGCGACTCTCTGCAACCGTCATCTGCTTTCATCGGAAAGTCCCAGTGACAGGTTTGTGCTTGTGATGAACCACACAAATGCAGGGAATGATACAAAAGTAGCAACTGAAAGTGCTAAATTATCACCGCCCAGATGCCTGACAGGACAAGTGATGCTCATCGAGTCCTGAGATACTCTGGTGTGGAGTAGTTGAAGAGCAAGAAGTCCATTCGATACAGGTTGAACAGTTTCTTCTGATAGAAAGGACTGATGTGCTTAAAGTAACGTGCTGCCATGTGGCCGTCTGTCCTGGTGGTCTTGCCGGATGTTGGAAATTGAAGTGTCCCCTCCACTCCGGCTAATGTGAGCACGGCCTGAGCATCAGCCTCCAGAGTCTCGTATTTCCCCACCACATTATAGTGGATCAGGCAGGGATGGCAAAGGGAGTGCACCCGCTCCCAGTGCTCGTTGAAAGGTTCCTCCCGTTGTGTCCGAGGGTCCACGAGATACTGGACAAACTCAGGGAAAGTCACATCATCTCCTTTCTCAAGGGCTTCAGGCTTGGGGTTGAGCCTGTACCGGCGGATGATTTTGGTTCCGTAGCGTTTGTGGAAGGCGGTGTTGTACCTGCGTGTAAATTTGTTTCTGTAGGCCGACACCAGCCGCTCAAAGGGTTCCCGCACGAAGATGAATTTGAGGTAGCTGCGAAGGCGCTGGTTGATCTCCGCGACCGAGAACTCGGAAAGCGTGCGGAGGTTACCTGCGACGTGGGCCTCGTTTGCAGGGATGGCGAGTGGGTCGGTGTAGCGGCCGTCGCTGGTGAGGACCATGAGGACACGCTTCCAGTTAGTGCAGGCCACCTGTAGGTCAGAAAAGAAATCACTTGTGAGATAAAAAAATCTGAGGGATGAGACACACTTACGACACCGTACCCATGATTTAAAAAGACTAAAAGGTATTCAGGTCCTCTCAGTACCATCAACCATTCTTCTCACATTCTCTCGAACCTCTTTTCTTTAATTTCATCTGTACATGGTTACCAACCTTGGGTACGTAGCAGTAAATAAGGCTGTGCTTGTCATCAACAATCAGGTGTTTGAGATCCTCAGGTGAAAGCACGCGGCGCTTCCTCATGTGGCCCAGACACGCCTGCTCCAGCAGCTCCCTGCGGCCTTGGAGGGACGTGTGAGCTGCCAACAGTTCCGGCTGCTTGTGATGAGGGTGATGCAGAAAGAAAGAGGGAGAGGCACAAACAACTTAAAAAAAAACAAAAAAAACCGCCTTTTTAAAAAATGCTGAAGGCCAGCTGTCAGTACAGAAATTAACTTCTTTAAGGATTTCATGTGGAAAACATTTTACTGAAGACTCATTTGTCTGCACATAATTTGACCTTTCCTTATGAAGACTGACAGAGTTGGCTATAGGAGGTTTTTTGAATGTTAGCTGAGAAGTTTTATACAACTTTCTGTACACTATAGAGTAAGACATCAGAGACAGTTTTTAGCCAATAAGCCCGAGCCCAAACCTAAATGTTAATTTAGCATTATGATTTTTTATATATATACACAAATGGTACAATGTGGTAACGATTGAGAAGTTGTGGTTGGTAGAGTCTGTACATTTAAACAGAACCCTGCTACCTACTAGCTGTGGCCCTCAAGTCAAACTATAATAGTGTGTTTGGAGTATGTGTGTGCCATTGTTCTCACTTGGTCTCCATTATAAAGGGTCGGCAGTGGACTTCTCCTGCTTTTCCCTGGTCTACGGCCAGTCTTCAAACCAGCTTCTGCATTTAAACAATAAATGTGTGTTAATAAAACAGACAGAGCAATCAGACACAACATTAAAACTACTGAAAGATCATCTCACCACAATCACAGACTACACAAAAAAAAAAAGACTGACATAAAAGTGACAGTAATGCAGTGGTGCCTTAACCCTGCAATAATATTCAGCAGGGGGCAGCTCATCAGGTTGCATAACAAAGAATGACTGCGTAGGAGTCTATGTGAAAACAACCTGTGAAAGCTCCCTCGTCTGTGACCTGAGTAAACAATTTCCTGACGGATTTTTGGTCTCAGTCGTTTCCTTCAAGTCCTGTTGAAGGATGTTCATTTTGTGCTTTAACGTGCTGCTGACAAGTGTTCTCAATCACTACACCAAGATGGTGGCAGCAAAAACAATCATCCCGAGGCTTCACAGCAGAGATTCATTAACCAATGCATCATGTCACAGTGACTGCAATTGTCCCCGTACCATGAGTTCTGAAAAGTGTGTGGATGTTACTTTGGTGTGTGATTGGTTTGCCAGCTCTTTAGTTGGCAAACCAAGCATGTGCACACACACATACACATACCACAGCAAACACTCCCCAAAGGCAATGGTCTCTCCTAGCCCTGCCACACCACAAAAACCGGGAATCTGGGAATGCACTGAACAAGAAAAAAAGGGCCCTAAGCCTTATATCACAAACTCAAAACCCACCAGACCCCGCTCCAAACTGCCAACGCACTCAATCTATGGAGGTCCCACCGTACAACCCACAGGACCCAGTGTGCAAGCCGCTACCGGACACCCAGAGAGGTCCTGTGTCCATTCTGATGGAGCAGAGCTGTTTTAGTGCCACAAGGAGCTTCTGCAGAATGTGAAGTAAGTGGTTTCAATGCTACAGTAGACTGATGTTCCAGCTCATTGTTCCACAGGATATGTGGACTTTCACAGTAAACCGACTGCATGTTGTGTGTCACAGTTCAACAAGAGAACATGTGCAACCACTGATTTAAGTGTAACCACATTACTGTTATTCTTTTAACTGTAGTGTGCATGTAGGTCACTAATGAGAAACAGCTTCTTTTTTTTTAATAGTATCTCATATATTTGCACAGGTTTAAATTACACTGTAAAGATGTCCAAAGGGAATTACAGGGAAGGTCAGGCAGAGCTAACTTTCCACCCCTCTGCTGGTTTAATTTAGTCATGACGTGATCTCCCACTATTCATTTATACTGTAGATTCCATAAGAACTGTGTTCCTTCCAAACTCCCAACACCTACATTACCAACACTTCTCTCGTAGTCTCTCTTTGCTGATTTAACTATTACCCTTTAAGAAGACTGTTACCTGCCCACAAATCAGATTTGAAGGACACCCACTACCATTTACCCCACTTATAAAACTAACCAATGAATTAGCAGTTAGCTGTGAGTCTAAATCTGCAAAAGTCTGGATTCTTGAGACTGTCTGCCCTCCCTTCTTCAGCCTCTGTAAACACATCTTCCTTCTTCTTTCCACACTCCACCCCCCACACCCCTGCAAACATCACAGCAGTGTTTGGGTCTGCAGTAAATGCTACTTAAGTGAGAACAGAAATTTGTTTTGCACATGTGTCTGAACGATGGAGAGGGCTGCTTTACATCATGCACAAAGCCAGAGTGAGACAGAGGTGAGTAGATGTGGGGAATGTACTTCATGCAGTTTAAGCATGTGGGGACTCCATACAATCATATGGAAAGAATATCAGTCAGCAAGGTGAAGGGCTATGCTGTACAAGTATGGAATCCAGATGGAGATAGGGGCCATTTCCCTCCTACTTTGTCTCTTCTTTTCTGCTGAGCTACATCAAGCAAATAAAACTGAACTGATGCTGCTCTGAGATGGCACCTATATTTTAAAAAAAAAACATCACCTTGGGATTCTGCTCTGATGAAATACATTGTTACTTGTTCCAGATTGACATGAAGCTGTAAATCATAACTGCTTCCTGCCATTTTGAGGAAGCAGAAAACACTAAAAGGAGAATAAATGGTGATTGAGCAAATGTGTACAGTCACACAACAAAAAGACCAGAGACAGACTGTGAGGCTGAGACTGTGGAGACACTGCCTCTCCCTGTCCCTCCTCCTCTCTGCGTGAGCTCACATGAACCATCCAAATCCTCAACTTCCTCTGGGTAATCTGTGCCACATCATCACCAACACGCACAGATAGCTATCTAAGTCTTCCCTGGACTCATATAAAACCCACACCAAGCCAAAATAAATAACCAGTGTTCTAGGCAGAAAATTTCACAGGCCGGCGTTATCGGACGGTACCAAAGGGATGATCGGGGGTGGGGGGAGCTAATGGCCTGCTGTGGTGATAGCGATGCATTCCGATACCTAACAGCTGAAATTCTCAGAGCGGCAATCAACCGCTAGCTAGAACCCCGATAGCATTTAATTTCTGATATGATTTTGTGTAAATAAGCAAAGAAGCTCAGATTGAAAGTTAGATGCACTTCATGAAGTTACGCTAACTGCAAACTGTCATCCCAAAGGTATGAAATACACAGGCTTTAAAATGAGCCGGCAACTTCCAGGTATTACTAATTACACTGAATGAGGTGTGTGAGCTCTCAGTCCACAGCACAGCTCTGCACATATTAAACCTTCAGCAAACCCCGGACACTTCCTCAGGAAGCTGGAAAGTAGGTCAACAGACACTTGGTGTCTCTGCTTTTGTTAATGGCTCACTGTCTCCTTTGAGCATAAACACTACATGGAGATGAAATGTTTAGGTTTTCCATCCATACCAAAGTCCTGAGGGAAGGACAGGAAATGGCAAACACAGGCAACAATGTAATGTCAGCCATCATAATGTGAACTCAGCACCTGGATTTATGTTATTCCACTTCACCTGTCAGCCCCACTCCATACGTGGCACATGTGTGAGGTGATGCACTCTCAGACTGAGAGGAGAAACTAGCAGTAGTATGCAGTAAGGACTCTCACACTGAGCTGAACTGAGACCAGTGCAAATAAATGAGCTAAATAACGTTTACATAAGTTATATTATTTTAAATTTGACCTGACTTGATGTGATTGCCATTTTTTTCTAAAATAAATTTAGCAAATGCATAAACTTGAACACACTGATGTATTAATTTAAATGGAAACTTTTAACATGATCCCACTCTACACCCCTGCAAAGTTTTATCAGAATTCATTCAAATTTTTCAAGCTATCGTGCTTACAGACAGAATAACACGTGCGCAACGGCTACCAAACCCCCTTGGTGAAGGTAATCATATTTTTAGCTAGGCTGTAAGTCAGTCGATCAGTGCGGTCCAGTGTGGGGCGTTTAAACAGCTATGTGAAGGACAATTGTGATATGTTGTACAAATCCTTGTGACTCCCAGAAGTCAATTCACCAGCCTGTCAAAACTTGACTTACACACATGGGGCTGTTGTTTATTCCCTCGTTGTGCCAAGGAAACTATTGTTTCCTTATTTATTCCTTTATTCATTAAGACAGGAGAAGAAACAAATAACAAGTGGTTTAAATGCTACAGCTTGTTATTACACACTTTGAGGTTTATCTGTTGTTTTACATTTGATTTGCACTTACTGAATATTCAGTCACTGCTATCTGTCATCTTCAGCCACTATATCATCTCTCCCATTACATTTGTTTGTTTTTGTGGTTCCTAGCTGATAAGCACAGCTGTGGTATCTAAGTAATTTTGTAGTCAGTGTGACATACAATTTACTTGCACAAATAAATAAGTATGTGTGCACACAGTCCATTGGTATGCGTTAGTAATACAAGTGGCTCTACATCCACTGACTCTACATCATTTAATCAAATTTTCTGATATTTTATAACACATCACAAGTATGCGTCTACACTCTGATTGACCTAAACCGTATTTTTTTTTCTTTTGGCGCGTGTGTGTTGAGTGTTCTGTCACATCCACCAGTAAACCACCACTTCCTCTCATATCAGGAAGTGACACCATACCGACTGAGCAGAAGAGGCCCCAGTCTTATTACACCCACACAGGCCCGTGTTGGACTTGGATAGAACCGGCTTACGAGTCTATCCCGTGTTTGAAGCCATGCTGCTGTTGTATTACTAAACAAATGAGGTTCCATCAAGCTTGTACACTAGTTCGTATCTTTATAAACCCTAAGCAAGAAGCACAAACTTGTTTTTCTGTGTGTGTGTGTGGGGGGGGGGGCACCCCAAAGGCAAATCTCTACCTTTCTCTGTTGGCAAAGAAGCTTCCCCTTTCTTTTGAAAACCCTCTTCCCCTCTGTGATCACGTTACATACGAGGCACAGAGGATTATGCTGCATCAGTATACTTGAAGGGGGTATAATTCAGCTTAATTGCACTTGAAAAGAGGGCCTGTCTTTATAAGGTCCACGTAATGGAAGTTTCCATGAGCTGTAAGAAACCTGCAGTGTAATGTATTTTGTTTGAGGTACATAAAAGTCTGGTTTACAAGCTACTGAAAGAGAAAACAAGATTTCAAACAAGCGAAGGCAGGGACAGACAACAGCATTATCAGGAGCTGCTATGAGCACAGCTTGATTTAAGGTGTCACAACATTCATGTGCTGCAGGCTGCAGATGGTAGTGATTTGACCAACAAGACGAGGTGGTTTTCCAATCAGTGACGCTACTGAGCTTTTCATTTTACTCTTGTTCTTCTTATTTTTATGTGCACACTTCCAACAAGCGTGCAGCCGAAGCACTGACTAAACCAATTCCTGTAAGTCATCACATCCTTTTTCACCTGAAAGACCTGAAAAACCTCATGCCAGAATTGAGGCTTCCCTGAAAATATATCTGCAATCGGCACGTAATCGACTGTCATCTGTCTATGATATCACTGCTGCCAATGCAGCCATCTGCCTCTATCATTTCTACATATCTGCCCATCTGTGTTTAAACTCGGTTTATTCAGAAGTGTCTTTTAAGTTCCAGTAATTTTACACTTTACATCTGACTCCAGCAAGCATCAGCTCAGCTCTGTTAGTATTTTTACACAAGAAGCTAAACTCAGCATAGTAGCCCCACTGCCAGCTAGTGTTTGATGCGTAATTACAGAGCAACACAGATGTGTAAAACATGTCAGATATAGTTGAACATGCTTCAGTACAGCTTCAGCTTGAACCATTTTCCTGCCACCTGGTGCAGCTGTTGACGAATGGTTAAGTTGCTAGAAGGACATGAACACAAACAGAAAATCCTGTTAGAGCAGCGACTGACGAACAGCATGGATGACAGAAAAATGCCATCCACTTACAATTTACTAGCAAACAATCTTCCCGTTCTCAACTTGAAAATTCAGTCACTGCTAGCCAGTTAGCCCTTCCCATCTTGTGGTTCCTGTTGGTGTGAATCACTGCAGTATGAACATTGCACTCCTGTCTCTTAAAGTATCAGTAGTAGTGTTTTGTATACTTCAGAAACAAACAAGAGCTAGAACTGTAAAAATGACTCTAGTACTTTATTTTTTTGCTTTCAACAGAACAATTAAGGTCAAAGGCAGAGTGTGAGGTGACTAAAATAAAAATAACTTCGTCTGTAAGTGCTTAAAACACAAGCCTCCAGCTCTCATCTTTGGGTATAAATCCACTTAAGCTTTGGTGCTTCCTTAAAAAGCAATACCCTTAATATTTGTGGTTTAATAAAGGAACATTACTGGAATATTAACAAGTAGATGTTTGATACACCTCACAAAAAGAGACAGTACAAACTGGCAGCAGGTGTAGCACATGGTGTGCAGCACTCTAATGAGCTGTCAGCTCTGCTGGAGACCTTTAAGACATCACAACGCTGTGTCACAACAGCTGCACTGTTATCAGTGTCAGATGATAAGTGTCAGTGTGCATATATGCAAATGAAGAAGTTTGCTCAGTTTAGCTGTGTGTATGAATGGATATGAATGGGGTGCATTTGTGTCAAATGCATGTGTTTAATAACAAAGATTACAGTGTGCTTCTACAATATTTTTAGGTGAAAAATAATGAATCACACATCGACTGTGTGTGGGTGAGACGACAGAGTGGGCCCTGATGATGCCTCTATTCAGAGTTGTGATGTGGAATCCATCACTGTCAGGAGAACCAGAGCGGATTCAGTCAGTGTGAAGCCTCAGTGAAGCCTGTCAAAACAGCTCTCCATCATCCATGGCCGACACTTTGCTTTTTAAATTCAATTCGCATTCAGTGAATTCAGTTTCCTTTGTGTGGCGGCACTTGTGACAGACCGCTCGAGACTTAAAACAGCAGCATGGTGTATTCAGATGCCACAGGCACATCACTTAGTTGAGCAGACAATTTACTATTGCCTCCCACAGCTGGGAAACACGGAGAGGCGTTTTGCCACCCTAGAACATGCAAAGTTGCATACAGCTGGCCAGCAAATGAAGTGGAAAAAAGTTGGCGAGGGTGAGTGTACAGCAAACAGCACGGCGAACGGAGAACATACACATGTTCAGAAATGATGATTTAGCAAATCCTGCCTCTGCTCAGGGTCAACCTGTCTCAGCCTGGTCAGACTGTAAATTTCATGCTGATAAGAGAAAATAGTTTCCTGTGTCAAACTGAATGCATAAAAAACTCCTGAAATTAGCAGAGTTACAGTTAATAACACATTTTAAAAGGTGATAAATTTACTCGGCTTTTGGTGAATGTTTGAAGATGCACACATTTCACACTCAAAGGACACTCACACAGTGACAATGATGCAGCACAGCTGGGTCAAAGCAACCACATGAAAGAAGAATGAGTGGGGAAAGAAACTGCATGTTCATTTCTATTTCTATTCAAACAATGATGTGTCTCATGACAGAAACTGAGTGGAAACAGCTTATGTCAGGGACATTTCAACAATGTGTCCTAAATCAGCTTTTTTTCTTTTTTCTTTTTTTTTGCAGAACCAGCCAATTAATTATAAGTAGTAAGGGTAGCATCGCTTCTGGAATCAATCAAACAAAATTATTGTTCACACTTTAATGTGAAATGATGAATATGGTGCTGAATTCCTCCATGTAACAGATCTTAGTGAGAAACTGACTGATCCTTTACTAAGTGACACTTTAAATCCCTCAAGGAAAAGTTTCCTGCATTGATCAAATATGCCACATTAAAGGGACTGCGTGTCTAAAATCACCAGTCAAAAACAGCCTTTTAACATCAAGAAACCTCCAGCAGAACTAGGCTCAGGGAGGGGCAGCCATCTGCATGACCAGTTGAGGGTGAGAGGAGGGAGACAGGAGAAAAAAAAACACACTGGAAGAGAGCCAGAGATTAATAATAACTAATGATTAAATGTAAAGTGAGACATAAACACACAGAAAGTAAAAAGAGGTGAGTGAAGAAGAAATGCTCAGTGCATCATGGGAAATCCCCAACAGCCTAGGCCTATAACAGTGTAATTAAGCAGGTCGCCTGATCTAATCCTAATTATAAGCTTTATCAAAAAGGAAAATTTTAAGTCTAATCTTAAAGGTAGAGAGGGGGGTTTCCAAACTGGGAGCTGGTTCTACAGCAGAGGGGCCTGAAAGCTGAAGGCTCTGCCTCCCATTCTACTTTTAAATACCCAAGTAAGCCAGCAGTCTGAGAACGAAGATCTCTGTTGGGACAATATGGTATTATGAGGTCTTTAAGATATGATGGGGCCTGATTATTGAAGACCTTATATAAAAGGATTTTCTGGATTTAACAGGGAGCCAATGAAGAGAAGCCAATATGGGAGAAATAGGCTCTCTCTTTCTAGTCCCTGTCAGTACTCTAGCTGCAGCATTTTGAATCAGCTGCAGGCTTTTCAGGGAGCTTTTAGGACAGCCTGATAATAATGAATTACAATAGTCCAGCC
>JAMQGT020002277.1:0-51254 GCA_024447675.2 Pterophyllum scalare | reverse complement strand
GTTATGTCATTCTATTGGTTCAGTTACGTATTGCTGAGAGTGTTGCGATTTCCATTCTGTTGCACATTTCTCTGCGCCGGTCTCCAGAGGTGCTTGGGGGATTGCTGGGGCTCCCCTGAGGTTAAACACCAAGCCCCAGGCAGCGTGAACGGATTAAGTCAAAGATGGAAATTCACATTTGTTCACTTATTGTTTTCAGCTCTTTAAAATCCACTCTTTGCATTTGGTTCGTAAATACCCGTGGAGGTAGAAACGCTGTCCATCATGATCTGTGTTCGCATGCGGCGTGCTGTCAAGTTTTCCTGAGAAACGAGGTGTTATATAATGTGACGTGTAGTTTGCTTTACTTTGTTAACAGGCACCACTGACATAGCAGCTCATGTCGCATGAGCTGCCAAGCACCTGGCGAAACTGTTAGTTTTATTTTCTGTTATTGTATATAATAACAGAAAATAAAACTGTATTTGTTATTTCATGACAGGGCATTTGCTTCTTTTCCAGTTCACTCTGGTTCTTAGACTATATACAATCCAAACGACAGTGTGAATATTACACCAAAAAGCAGGATTTATCCTTTCTGTTCATTTGCAGTATCACTTGACATGGGCCATTTCTCATTATGTGACTTTGTTGTTTGGATTGGGGGCATGGTCCTTTCTTATGAAATGTGATATCTTAAGTAAGAAAAGGGAGGGAAAAAAAGCATTAATGAATAAAGTCATGGAAAGAAATAGCTTGAAGTCATGTGTAGTGGAAAAATATATAGATAGATCTAGTTTCTTTTGAACTCAAATTAATATTTCTGACACCCCCCCCCCCCACACAAAAACAGATGAGGCTGAATTCCCACTGCCTCACCAGACTAGATATCTCTAATCTCCTGATATTTCTCTATGCCAGTCCTGCAGTTTATGCAGCGCATCTCTGTGAGAATAGGGCTGCATAAACTGATAAATTATTCTGTTGAGGTTTTGAAGACACGCCTGGCTCAGATGGCTGCCAATAACCGAGATGCTGTGGAACCAAATCACCCTTGCAATCGTCCCGCTGCCGTCACAGTCCTTGAAGACAGGTACAGCGCAAATCAGTGTAGCATTTACAGCCCTGCAGACTGGAGTAAGAAAACTGGCCAGAACCCACGGGTGACTCCTAATAGCCAAAACTGTGGATGAAACATACACCTCCTTTGGCACGTTTTGGGCTTAGAAGTTGTGTCATGTTGTTCTATTTCAGTAAAAGCATGAGATGTGATGAATAATATATATCCGTATTTTTAGCATGCCCGTGTACGCTGGCAACAGATAATATTTTTCATTTTGATGCGGCTGTTACACATTTGCCTTCGCTTTGATGGATGTTGCATTGAACTTAGACATCACTGATGGCTGCTGAAACACAGCACCTACCATTTCAAATGAGCTCATTTGCAGTATTTTGTTTCTAAAATGGTTTAATCAAAGGGTCAGTTCGCCCTCAGGTGCCACATGTCCTTGCAGATAGTTTCAGTTTTATAGGCCGAGGCTTTAATGTTGTTTAATGAAGTCCATTTTGGTTTGAATTCTTCTTTGCATCCCTCAAGCAGCAATTTGAAGCATGCATGACTGTAAATAGACCAAAAGAAATTGTGTTCATTCACATGCATAAAGGCAACAAAATACGATGTTATTAAAAGTGTGCTGAAGTAGTAAAGTAGTAGTTCAGTTATGCAGGAGCTCGCTGATATTTTCCCATTTTATGTTTAGTTACTTCCTGAAGCTAAAAACAATTCTGGATCAGAAAAAGAAAGAAATGATTTGAATTTTTTTTGTTGAACTTTTAACATTCTCTGGTGTGTTTGAACCCCTTCTGGTAAACCCCATATGCCCATTTTTTATTTTTTCATCCTCATCACTCAAACCATGCCATGCCATCCAATGCCAAGGCAATGTGTTCCTCCACCACACATTTGACCTTTCTGTGATGTGTGTCCATGTGGTATGGTTGCTCAAGCTGAGGAATAATTGGAAGAACCTGGCCATGCTTAAGCAAATACACAACACTGACCAAGAAAAACCTACGTTTTTCCTTGAGTGAGTGTGAAATGAATGAGAATTTTGCATTTGTCACAAAGTCAATCGATTGGTTAGATTCTTGAAGTAAGATCTGTGGTAAATACAAGCTGTAATTAGTGGGAGATGGCCCGTAACTGTTTTGCAGTCCAACATACACAAAGGCACATTATGCCAAAAATTTTTTGGAAATTCACCAAGGAGACAGTTTTAAAGCAAACGTCTGTACTGCAGTATCCTAAAGAAGCCATAGCAGGTTTTTGTAAGAGTCTTGTTTTAATTGAAAGCCTGAACCATGAAATAAGTATTTATTGAGCCTTTTGACAATAAAAAAATAAATATTAATTGGCATAGGTTTTAATTTGTATCATATTTGCTACATCTATTTAAAAAAAAAATTTATGTAGGTTTATCACACTGATATAGAAGTCTCAAAAACTCATTGCATCAAATATGAGATATCAGGCATTATCATTGCACATTTTTTTACTTGAAAGAACACATTTATCATTTTCACAGTACAAACATAAATTAAGGTGTGTTGGTAATTGCTCAGTCATTGTGCATTGTACTAAATCATACTTGTAAAACTAGGGCACTCAGTAGAGCGCATATTTTGCCCTATTTCATTGTGAGTATTTTAATTTTAAATAGAAAAAGGCAATGAATTGTCAGCAGTAATTGTTTATACCTGAGTGTCAAATTGCATGAAGACAGATGAAAAATTCACTGCATTTTAAAATGATTGTAAATTTTTGGTGACCTTGACCTTGACCATTAAGTCATATGTTCCTGGGCCCCTAAGGAATATTTCCATAAAGCTTCATAAATTTTGGTTCAAAACTTTTCAAGAGAACACCAAATATGTGAAGATTCTCCCTATTCATGGATCCAGATTGTGATCCGAATCACCACCAAAACGTATTCCAATGTTCCTTGTAACACTCCCAACTCCTCCCCAAATTTTCATTTGAAATCCATTCATAATTTTCAGAAACATAACCTCTCCACCTCTCTGTGGGTGAGGTAATAAAATGGTATAACATAGGGCTGTACCCCCAAAGTGTGTGTAGTCGCCCCTTGGTGGTGGTTGTAGGTACTGCAGGTAGACGGGAGAGAGTCCATCTGTTCACCCATTTTCATCCACTTATCCAATTCAGGTTCATGAGTGGGGCCTGGAGCGTATTCCAGATCACACTGGGTGAGAGGTGAGGCAAGACCATGGGCAGGTCTTTTCTATTTTTTTTTAATTTTAGTTAAATATATATGAATTCAGTTTTAAATGCCACACTGAGCCCCCCCCCCCCATTGAGGAAGTCAGGGGGGAGAAGAGGGAACTGCTTCTAGAAGTTGCACTTTATTTCACCCAGTCAGGAAAACCAGATTCTGGCCGGTTACTGTCTGACTTCCTCTGACTTAATAGCACATTTGGTAATTTTAATTGCAATTTAGGGAACATTTACCAGACAAGCGTGACACTGGCACTAATAGAAACTATGGTAATTAACCTAAACCATGGTCATTCTATTCTGCTGAAGGATTGTAGGGCTTTTACCACATGTTTTATCACTGCTCTGTGACATTCATTAACACGGTCATGACTCATTTTTCCTCTTGCTTTGAGGGAATTGGAGTTTGCTACTCACTGGGGAGCTATGCTGCAGCTGCAGAAGCTAAAATAAAAATAACATTTTCATACAGAGGCTACGAATTTAACAAATTGCCTATATCTTTGCATGCACTATAAAGCTTGTTGTTGTAATGATACAGGAATCCGACAGGTCACTGGATACAGTGTAACACCGGCGATACTTGACTAAAATCTCTTTTTCCCCCTTTCATTTCTGTATTCTCAAAGGGAGGTAAACAGGAATGAAAGCCAAGAAACTGATTGGACTGGACACTAAATTAAAACTTTGCTACCCCTCCCTAGTCTTAGCCTATTTTTTTTTATGATAATTTATCTTAAAAACATTTAACCGACTGTGAGTTGTGCTGAAGAGAAATGAACTTTTCTACTTCTGCCTGAGCTTTCACTGAGACATTTAAATTCTAAGGATAACCCCATTACAATGAATTTGAAAGTTCATTTTTGTTGCCAAAAGTACTGAAATGCATAATAGCCTACTTATGAAAATCTCCAAAGCATTTTCTGAATACTTAATAATTTTGGATACAGCTTCTTTGGAGAATAACTTTCATTATTTTTTCTTTGTTCACTGAGTCATCTGTCCGTTCTTCTGTTCGTTCTCTTTTGTTTGACTACTTGAAAGAAACAAAATCATCACAAATGACATTCATCTCTAATAGATAAAGGCATCTCCCTGTGTGTATGTGTGTTATCTACTTGGTTAACACAAACACACCCTTGCTGGGGTCCACAGTAAGTGCAACGTTGACTTTGAGGTTGTGCAGATGGTCTTATTTTCGGTTTCTCTTTCCTGGGAGGCGATTAATGACTGACACCGACTGGAATCTATATTATATATTTCATAATTGTGTGACTGATTATTAACACAAATATTTAATCAGTCGTGGCAGCAACTCAATGCATTTAGGAGTGTAGACATGGTCAAGTAAACCTGCTGAAGTTCAAACTGAGCATCAGAATTGGGAAAAACGGTGATCTGAATGACTCTGAATGTGGCACGGTTGTTGGTGCCAGATCTGGTCTGAGTATTTCAGAAACTGCTGAATCTGCTGGGAAATTACCCTTACAAAAGTCTCCAGAGAATTCCACAAAAATTTACAGAGAATGGTCTGAAAAATGGAAAACATCCAGTGAGCGGCAGTTCTCTGGGTGAAAATGCCCTTGCTGATTTCAGTGGAGAACAGCCAGATTGTTTTGAGCTGATAGGAAGGTGACAGTAACTCAAATAAGCACTTGTTACAACTAAGGTATGCAGACGAGCATCTCTGAATGCACAACATCTCAAACCTTGAAAAAGAAGACCACTCCTGTCAGCTAAAGACAGGAAACTAAGGCCCTGTTTACACAAAGTTTTCAGATGAATACGGCAAAGTTTTGATGCGTTTTGTCCTCCCATGTACACGAGAACAGCGTGAAAACGATACTTTTTGGAAACGGGCTCCAGAGTGAAGCGCTTTCGAAATGTTCCAGTTTCCCTTTCCTTGTAAACGGGTGGAAATGTTAATCGTTAATGTAGATGGGGCCTGAAGCTATATTTCACACAGGCTCACTGAAACTGAACAACAAAAAAAGCCTGGAAAAATGTTGCATGGTTTGGCCAGCATGGCAGAATTTGGCATAAACCACATAAAAGCATGGATCCATCCCGCCCTTATATCCACATTTCAGGCTGCTGGTAGTGTAATGGAGGATATTTGTGGGGGATATTTTCGTGGCAGATTTTGGGCCCCTCAGTTCCAATCTTACCTGAGTATTGTTGCTGACCATGTCCATCCCTTTATGATCACAGTGTACCCATCTTCTGATGGCTGCTTCCAGCAGGATAACATGCCATGTCACAAAGCTCACATCACCTCAAATTGGTTTCTAAAACATGACAGTGAGCTCATTGTACTCAAATGGCCTCCACAGTCACCAGATCTCAATCCAATAGAGAGCACCTTTGGGATGTGGTGAAACGAAAGATTCTCATCATGGATGTGCAGCTAGCAAATCTGCAGCATCTGTGTTGCAATCTGTGATGCTATCATGTCAATATGGACCAAAATCTCTGGGGAATGTTTTCAGGACCTTGTTGAATCAATGCCACAAAGAATTAATGCAGTGCTGAAGGTAAAAGGGGGTCCAACTCAGTAATAGAAAGGTGTACCCAATGAAGCTTATGGTGAGTGGGGTTAGGGTTAGGGTTAGGGGTTAGGGTTAGGGTTAGGGTTAGGGTTGTTTATGACACAGTACGCATAGTTTTGTAGGCTCTTATGTTCAACGTGTGGCTTAACAGATGATGTCACAATCCTCCCATGACTGTGTCAGCCACCTTTACTGATGCTAACATGCCTGTGGCAGCAGGCCCTGCACTAGTTTGGTAAAATGCTATTATCAGATATTAAAAATCTTGCTGGTCTCAAATATTCAGTATTTATATATATAAAAAAAAGCCGTAAAAAAACCACCGCAGTTTGATTGTTTTAAAGATTCCAAATGTTTACACTCAGATGTTGCTTTATTGCACTTATAATCATTTTTATAATGACGGGGAGCTGCTGTGTTTGCAGCAGGGGTGGGAGTGCTTCCAGCCACAACACAGAAGTTACAGGAAAATGCAATTTTGCTCTGATACAAATGGACCCGACAGACAAATGGTATGACTCTCACAACCAGCATTTTAATATACAAGATTAAAATACAGGAATTCTGCTAGTGCACAAAAATATCAAAGGGAAACAAGAAAGATAGAGAGGAGGATGTAATAGCCGCAGGATAAATTGTGCTTAATAGTGTAAAAACCTTTAAAATTAATTGAGCAGCCAAATGTTACTTCATCCCTCTCATGCATGCTTGCAGCCATGGAGAATCCTACTGCAAAGGGAAATGGCTTTGTTCTCTGTCTCACAGCCAAGCATATGTGCGGACGCCATATTCATCCCATTATTCTTTTTTATTAAGGCTTGTGATATTAATGTTACAAAAAGCACTTGCCTCGCATGTGTTCAGAGGTGCTTGTGATGGGAAATAAATAGAATACTGCAGTATTTTACTGCGATCATGTTAAACACCAACAATCAGTAATGGCACAGCAATCAGCGGCTATTAACTGGATGTGGATTTGCATATTATTTACATGATCAGACTACGCCACAGTTCATCACTGAAGGCAGGAGGGCTTGCCCTTTTACACCCTGAGATGTTTAAGCGATGCAAAGGCCTTTTTTTTTTTAAAATGCAGCTTCCCGTTAAAAATAATGTTTGCAAAAAGGAATTGTGAAAGCCGATGAGAAAACAATGTGGGAGTCAGTTTTTAGGAGCAGTTCTGAGTCACAAAAGGCTTCAGTTCAGTGTTTTCAATTACTACGTATCTCATCTCAGTTTGCTGGACAGTAGGCGTGGACCAATATGAAACTCAGGCCACTGTATCCCTGTGGTCTCAGATTGTTAGCTGACCTAGTATTCAGCCGGGGCTTCATGCTTCACAGAGCCGCTACCGCAATCTATACTCCACTGTAGCACCCAAGAAATTAGGGATGGGAGGAAGATAGAGGACCATTGATACATTTCATCTTTGCTAGAGGGCTGTCTCTCTCATGCAATCAAAAGCTGGGGCCTAGGAGCCAGAGTGACCAGAGGAAAAAAAGCGTGAATCCCTGCAAAGCCATTGGGGTTTTATAAGCTATTCCCTGGGAAGCAACAATTATTCCATTGTAATGAATGCATGCACAACTGTAGTGTGGCATATCACATGACCATCATCCAGATTGTGAACACATCTGATGCCAATGGCAAACATTTCAATCTCTCTTACAAAAAAAGAAAAAAGATGAACACTGCCTTCATTGTGGCTCTGCTGCAGTCATCACCTCATCTTATAATGGCTTAGAAAAAAAAATGGAGAGTGTTGGACCTGAAAGCCACAATTTACCTGGAATTACTCTGATAAAAACATCAACATGGATAATGCATCTCACAGCCGCAGACTCATAAAGACGCGTATTTGTCAAAGACAAGACAGAAATTACAGTGCTTGTGCAGCAGCTACGACCATATCAAATCTGCATGCTCTGTCCCCAGAGGCTCCTGGGTTTGTGCTCTTCCATCTTAACTCAACGAGCGGGTAACGTAAACTCAGCGATAAATCATATTGGTTTAAACTGAGCAATGATCTAATTTTTGAAGTGCTGAGGGACGGGCGAGGAGGGGAAAACACGGATCTCACAAAATGCAATTTTATGATTCCCCCCTGTCACATCTAGTTGCTTTGTCAATTTGGTGCTAACGCTGCTGCCTTAGGGCCCGAGCACGAAGATGTGGAGTGTAGATGTACCAGCCATGGTTGCCTCGATTGCTGGAGCGTGCACGAGTTCACTTTGCATCTCTTTGGCAATATACAGTCAGTCAAGAAGTCACGCATGGGCAAACAAGCAATTCAAACAACTGAACAGGCTTCTAATTAATAAATTAATGTCTGCAGATAGCTTCTCAAAGTGATGTTACCAAAAGTTCTGCAAGTAGGGAGGTTCTTTACTTTGCCTGAAGATGAATACCACTGTGGCCGAAAAAGTTTCCACTTGTGGTCACAGTCTCTCACTGAGGGACAATTGCACAGTTGGCAGTGTGCGAGACTGCTGAGAGGAGTGTGTTAAGCAACTTCCACGCTGTGCTTGGCTCAGTGAATTTTGTCACCGGGCAGAGTGGGGTTTTTGCTTTTTTCTGTGTGTGGCTATTTTCACCTGTCGTGGCAGGTGGCACACAGATATAGACCAGCCTAACCAATCAGTTGCATGCAGACAGAAAAACATAATGATCACTGTGATTATGAAGCTGGCTATGAAGACAGAATGTGGTGTGCTCATTGTACTGCTGATATTAGTACTTGTACTAAATTAGCATTTCTTTTTGAATGTGCTGCTGACAGGCACTGCTGTCTCCCAGTGTTATTCACAAAAGAAATGGAGGTGGTGATTGTAGTTAGAAAGAGAGAAGCACAAATATATATATAAAATAGATAGCTGGCAGTGGTTAGGCAGCTTTAAAAGCATCTCGATAAAAGATTTTGCATTCCCTTTGCTAAATTAAAGAGGCAGCAGTATTTTGCAGCATTAGGATACACAAATCTCTTGTATTTTGGTCTCTCACAGGGAAAATCTATACACTTATCTGTTTGCCCAGTAAACAAGCAAGAATCTTTTGACTGAAAGATTGTATTCCCATGTGCAAAAGCTTTTTTTTGGAGGGGACAAATAGATAGCAGCCATCCCTGCAGGTCTTATGTTGTTCCTGCTTAATATGTGAAGTGAATACAGGTTGCTGCTCTTCATGGGCATAGCCGATTAACGTGATAAAGAAGGTTACTGCGATAGCCCAAACACGTGGCAGTGTGATAACGCCAGGGTCTCTCCAAGATCGGGCTTAATGTCCCAAAGTGCCTCCATAGGATTCAGCAGCAGCTGCTAAACAGGTTTCCATTTAATACAGACTATGGCATTTTAACCTTTTGGATGAATTTAACATGACTTTCTATTTGCGCTTGTGTATAGATGGAGGGGGGGGGGCTCAGCAAGCGCACAGGAAGTGTTCAATAGAGAGGATAAGTAATCTGCTTAGAAATGGCGGGAGAGAAGCGTCAGCCTTCATCTTCTCTGCGCTCTGAGGAGGTGTCTGTGGCCTTGACAACAACATTACATGCTCACCAGGCAAGGTGTACAACACCACCTCCCTCCACACACACACACACACACACTTCTGCCACCGCTAACGCCTCCTCCTCCTACCCCAAACAAACACACAGGCACACAGAACATATCCCACGATGCACTGGATTACCGTCACAAGTGTTATCTTTGCCGAAGCCCTTAGAGAATCTAATCACGAGAGCTCCGTGTGGAACGCTGAGTGGAGTTTATTCTGCTGAGCTGTGCCGTTAGATAGCACTCCACAACACTCCTCTCCTCGCAGGCCACATGGCGCACATGCCGACATTAAGTCCTCACTTCACACAGGTGACCCACAAGAAACACAACATTCTTCGAGAATGCACAGATAGGATCAGGTTGTCAGACTTTTTGTGAAGGAATCACTGCTTGCGTTGCTTTGACTGTAAATGGGCTGCGGGCTGATTGAGAGCAGAGATTCTCCAGTGGATGAGTATTTGTACAGCAGCAGGAGGGGCACTTATATCCCCAGAGGAGCGGCTAAGCTCAGCCAAGCCTACACAAGGCGGCCCTCTGGGAGGCAGAGAGGCTGGGGAGCCTCTCAGGAGAGGGAGGTACAGAGGGGGTCACATCCCCCTACAGAAATTGTTTTTTGTCTGTGATTGTTTCTGTCTACGTTGCTGAGGATGATACTCGAATATCATCTCTCTCTCTCGTTCTGCCTCTGTCCCAAGGCTGGGACATGGTGTCGGCATGCTAAATTGCTTGCTCCTTGGTGACGGTGACATTTGAGCTGCTAATTATTATGTTCTCTCATGCACTGTTTCTCCACTGGCTCTAAATCTTTCTTAGAACATCTCAGGTCAGGAGTGAGCCTTTTCTCAGAATAAAGAAAAAAAATGTGAGTCGATTATGAATCACAATGTAGTTTAGTAATCCTGAACATGTCATTAACTGGCCATTGTATCAGCAGACATGTAATTTGGAAACTTGAATCTTTAATTTTCACTTTAGACTTTCCCTTTTTATTTGAGTCTAAAAGTGTTACCTTTTAATTCAGATATGGCATTTTTATACCGGAAATTAGGTTTTCTTTATCTTTGAAGTTGACGGAGCTCGACTCTATAGCCGAGCAAAACTCGTAAGGGAAATTCAACAGCATTGCCAGCAGTAATGCACCCACAAAAAAACACCCCCCTTGTTCGCTTTCTTCTCGAGTCTCACAGCAAAGAAAACACGGAGAGAAAAGTACACATAAAATGACCCCTTTTTCCTCCAGAGAGCTCTTTACCTTCTGAAGCATCTGCACTCATGACAGAAGAGAAGAAAAGGGGTCTATACCCAGCTGTAAAACTCCATCAGCGCTTTAATCTTGTTTTCATTTGGAGCGTACTGCATCTGAAACTAGCTCCATTAGACAAGAGTGCAATCAGATCAAGAAGTCTTCAGCCTCCCGGTCACATGATGATGCAGGGATCTTCAATCTCCAGCATTCATCACTTCAACTGGCGTGCATCATGACGTGCCCTTTCACAACACTGTAATTACTATCCACTTTTACAGCATATTATGTGTGTACCTGTTTGACCCAGTGTTGCTGTCTGACCGGGAAATAGCTCTACTGCACCACACAGTCCCCATTGGGACATATCTAGTTTTTCTTTCAAACATAAGAGGATTTTTTTTTTCTCTCCCATCTTCAAAGGATGCTATTTTGAAATTCAAATTTTGCAGACATGTTTCCCTGCATGCAATAAAGAGCCCGCTTCAAACTACTCTGCTCAAAATATCTAACTACAGAAACAATGTTTACTGAATATCTTCAGACGTCTCATTTAGTGTGAAAGAGAGAGGCGTGTAGGACACATGCAGTACATGCGGCAATTTTAGCATTTGTCGGCAATATAATTGGTGTCCATTTATGCAGAGCTTTAGCAGGAATTCTTTCAGATCTTCAGGATCACGATAATGTGACACAATGAGAAGAAAGACAGTGCGCTTCTTTTATATATCAGTTCATTGATTCTTTCCTCTTCTTTTAAAGGCCATATCATAAAAACAGCTGATTTTTTTAATATATATTTTAAAAATTTCAAATACTCTGTTACACTAATTAATTCTTAAAACAAGAAAACAGGAACACATGAATACACATGCTTGGGAAAATAATTTTAGACATTAAAAACAAAAGGGGGAGTCTGAAACAGACTTGACACCAGTATTCCACAATTTAAATAGCATCATTTTTGAATGAAATTGATACGGATGGCTGTCTCCAGCCCTTTGATGGATACCTAGTGCCTACAGGATTTGTCCCAGAAGTGCTTCACCTCCTTGATGTATGTCAGCACTGCAGGTGTAAGCTTCTTGGCCACAGCTTCGAAGTGGGAGAAGCATTCTTCCTTCAAAGTCTCATTTCTACCCGAGCCAGCCACTTCTGGGACCAGCCAGTGAATTCCCAGCTTATTTGCTGCCGGTTTGCTCATGAATTTATGTCTCTGGGGTTGGATAGGGTCCCTGCACTGTGGGGGGGTGGGTTGGGGGTGGGGGTGAAATCATTATGTCATCAAAGTCTCTTTTGTTTCTCGCCAAACGATCCTCTCACTACGTATGGGTCTCTAGTGCTCAACTACACTGCGAACGAGGTCTCTACCACTTAGTGTATTTTCAAAATTAAATCAAGGTTGAATGAATTAATAATGATGCAAATAGTGGCTCTTCTGTTTGAACCGCGTTGGTCACGTGACAGTGTTGGTATTGGCTTCAGGGATCATGAATGAGCTCTTTTGGAAGATAGGAGGTTTTATTGCCTATCAATCCCATAACCAGAGGCAGAAAATCAACAGCTTTCTTCTCGTCATTCCTCTCATTGTCTGACCTATATTTCTTATTACCCATGGGCCACTTTTAATTGCGCAGTTTGCATGTTATCTACTCAGTCCCTTCTCATGAATATAAAAAGATAGTGAACCACAATAGCTAATATACTTCTTATGAACTTAAGAACAAAAAAAAATGTTAACTTGACTGTTAATTTCACACTCAGTACCCCATTGTTCCAATTTACAGGCTCTATGCAGACTGTGCAGCTCTTACTATGTGCTTTAATTCAAATCCTGCAAGTCCAGGGATTCGGCTACTGCTTTGAAATAATAACTGAGATGGGACATCTGTTTAATCATGTATTTATTACTTTATACTCAATAGGATATTTGTTAGTCAGTGTTAAAGCTCACTGGGGTCCTGTAAAGTGTAATGTGGTTTTTAAATTAAACATCTAATGACACACTCTTTACACTGAAAAGTGATTTAGATGGGTCACAAGTCACAAAGGGGTTAGGCACGATGTGATTAACCAACGTGAACAGGAGGTATTCTTAAAGATGGTGAAATTAAAGCGGATGTGTGACACAGTAAACAGCTAACAAGAGGCGCACCGAGGCGTTTCAGTGGCCCTTATTGCATTTAGAACATAGATTGAGATTTGTATCTGCGTGTGTGTGTTAATTTGCCTTTTGTTTAAGTGCTTTGCATGGTCAGCTCATGCTTAAAAAATAAATGTGAAGGTAAGATAAGAAACCAGGTCCATACTAACTAGAAGTCTAGATTTAATCATTATAATTTATAGCTTTTATATAATATTTTATACATTACTAGAGTGGAAATACTGTTTGAACATCTGTTCCACAGAGTCATTTGCCTTTTTTTTTCATGCCACAGAAGGAAGGAAAAGCGCAAATGCAAACAATATAACTTATTTTTGAGTGATTGAATTGCATTTAGCGGCCCCGGTTTCGTGGTACCGCTATTGTCGATGCTGACTCACCGTCATACTGTCAAATCTTACTTTGGGACACTTGAATGGAAAAGTGTTATTAGTAAACTCTGCACTTTTCTCACTTTGACAGAAATGTCTGTGCTGGAATAATAAAAAAAAAAGCCCATCTTCAAGGGCTCACTTTGTAAAAGATTACACAGCTGCCAATATTGATGCGAAACATTTTGCTTATAATTCAAAGCTCCGCTTGCACAGAAATGTGCACTTCCATCAATTCCACATGACATATGTTCAGTTGCCATCAAGCAACAGCTGGGTCATAAAATGAAAACAAAACAGAAGTGCAATTTTCTAGGACTGCTCTGTGTGCAGCCTCTTAAAAACCGTGCTTCGGGAACTGATCCATGTTTTCTGATTGAATTTTTCTCCACCACATTCTGTATTTTGTAGGGACCGTTAAGCTATTTTGCTTCAGTAGGAGCACCAGAGTAACACGTTGTAACAAGTCCTACATTTATCATTTCAATTGGCATTTCATTAGAGCTTCAAGAGCATTGGCAGAAAAGTGTGCTACATTTGTTAATCTTGAAAGTATACATGGAGGTGACAAGGTTTACACTTTTATGAAGGTGCCCCTTTTTAAGAGTGCAATAATACATCAGTAGATAATTATTTGTTTAGTCATGCATTAATGTGTGAGCAGAATTTTGATGGTTTTGCTATTTGAGTTTGGGATAGGATTGGGATGGGATTTTTTTTTTTTAATTTTTGTTATTTATATAAATGATGTTTACTGTATATCCTTGTTCTTAAACTTATTAAACTGTTGTACTAGTAATAAATGTAGTAAAAAGTACACAATCCCCAGCTAATGAGGCTGCCTGAGGATGACCTGTAATTTCTTGAGGTTATTATACGCGGCCCTAAATATCTTAGAAACATATTTAGTCTGGATGGCATCTTGGAGTATTTTCAGCCAGGATGTGTCCTTCAATGCACATATTAAACAAATATGTAGGAGTGCTTTCTTGCATTCGTGCAATATCTCTAAAATTAGAACCATCCTGTCTGAGTGATGCTGAAAAACTAGTTCAGGCACTTATTACTTCTAAGCTGGACTACTGTGATTCATTACTTTCAGGTTGTCCTAAAAATTCCCTGAAAAGATAGCTTCAGCGAGAGTACTGATAGGGACTAGAAAGAGAGAGCATATTTCTTCCATATTGGTTTCTCTTGATTGGCTCCGTGTTAGACCCTGAATTTAATTTAAAGTCCTTCTTCTCACGTACAGGAACCAGCTTCCAGTTTGGATGTGGCAGACAGACACCCTCTCTATTTTTAAGATTAGGCATAAACATTCCTTTTTGATAAAGTTTATAGTTAGGGCTTTTTTAGTAAGTAGTTTTAAGTAAATGTACATCCAATCAAGTGGAGGGCTGGTGTATCACTTCCTTCCAAGGTTATTTAAGGCTGGATTTATAGTCATGCATTTGTGTCCATTTGCATAACATGGAAAGGATTATGGGAACTCAACCAACCCAGAGGCTGTAGACACACTTGCATACAACACATCACATTAAGCAATGACGCTATGTGTATGTAGATTGCTGACTGGTAGAAAAGTTGGCTTACACAGGAAAGGGATTGACAGTGGATTTCATCATGAAAGATGATCTTTGATGCACAGAAAATAGGTTAAAAAAAATTCAAGGATGAGAAGAAAAGATGATAGCTGCAGTGGCATCTTGAGTTGTTGTTAACACTTGGGTATCTTCACTACAAAAAATACCTTCTTTGTCTGTTATGACTTTTGTCTTTTCCAGGGGGCTAAAGAGGAAAAAAAAGTAGCCCACATTACCAGATCTTCCAGAAATCTCTGACACTGCCGCCAAGTGATCCGCAAAGCTCTGTGAAAGGATGGACTGTCAGGCATCACTTCGAGCAGACCAAAAAACTAGATCCCTTTGGTGTGTTCATTTACTTACTGCCCTAAGATGACAACATTTCTTCCATCTAATTTCATATGAATGCCAAATTGTGTTTTACATGCATAGATGTGCAAAAAGGTAAGAATTCAGCTTAATGTTGTGACTCTGGAGAACAGTTTCTCAAAAGAAACAGAAAGAAGCACATACCCCAAGTTTCAAGACTAGGAAAAAAAAAGTCAAATTATATCAACACAATGTCCTATTTTTTCCTTGATTTGCAGCCAAGCCCAACACCTCAGGTAATAAAGTTAGAAGGCGTAGATGGAAATACAGGAATAGATCAGTCATTTGCAAGAGTTTTTATTAATGATTTATGCGAATGTGTTGCATTTCTACCTCAATATGGGCTTTTTCTAGCTGCCTCAGTCACACAAAATATGGCTTTTATACTTTCTGTGCGTATGTGCGCGCGTATGTGTGATGTACTGGCACTTCTCTTTCTTTGAAAAGACCCTGATGATGATGCTACAGCTGCAGATTCACATGTATTGAATACTCCTCCACCTGATGCTAACTCCGCTGATGACCTTGCAGGTTTGAACTACCACACACAGCGCGAAGCACCAAAGACAATTTTGCTTCTGACGTCCTCACAGATGTTTTCAGGCAGCAAATGTGTTTCCACTCAATTTTGTTCACTCAGTGCCAAATCACAATAGTCATCTAAAGACACTTTGCATTGTAAGCCTACCATTACAGATAGAAAGCCAATGATTCAAAGATCCTCCATGAGCAAGTGGGGAGGGGAAAAAAAAACAAAAAAACTCTGACAGAATCAGGCTCAAGGAGGGTGGCCATCTGCTGCGACTGGTTGGAGTGAGGGGAAAGAAAAGAGAAAAGAGGAGCATGATTCTGAATCCTTTCTTCCACCACAACTGTCTTCTAAACCTTTAAAGTGAAACAGTTTTGAAACAGGAAAAAGCTCAATTTTAAATGACAAAAAGGTAACGATAGAAGCCGGAGACGCTCATGAGAACGAAACAAGTCTCTCAGATATCTCTGTCCACGAACCTCCACCCAGAATGTCACCTGATAATATGATGACAGAAGATGCAATCAGTGTTGCAATTATCAGGATGAAGTCATCCACTCGTGCTGTCGACCCTATTCCAGCCGAGCTGTTTAACTCCAGCTTGCAGCTCCTCTCCCAGGAAACAACCATTATCATAAAGTGTTCTCTGAGTTTCAGGCCTCTTTCCCAAAGCTTTCAGAAGAGCTGTGGTAATACTTATTCTTCCTGGAACTCTTATAGACCATCCTCTAATCCTCTTTTTGGAAATTTGTATTAGAATAGCGCCATAGTCCTTTCACCTGAATGACAGCAGCGAAGTCCAATTATAAGCTCCACGCGCTCTAATAACATGTGCCTAATTTTTCATCCAGCACTGACAAAGTTGCCATCTTTTGTACCCTGTTAATTCTCTGATTACCTGAAAAGCAACCCTGCAAGTGAAGAAAAAATACCAAAAAGCCACATTTCTAATGCAGTAATGCAAAGACACAATTGTAGCATTGAACTGAGTCCCTTTTTTTGACTAGGAAATCAGAGTCATTGCAGAAAAACAAATATGTGGATCCAAGGGATAATGGCTACCCCAAAGCTTTCTTTCCAAGCTTATTGTGCTCCTTCATCACATGCACCCAAAACTGTGCTAGAGTGGATGTGTCAAACTTCATCTGTAGGCCCACGGTCAGCTGACACATCTAAGAGTCTGTACTGGTGAATGACAGGAGACTTTCCTCTGTTTTCCTCAGGCAAAAGTAATTGGTTTCTCACCCAACCCAACTGTTCAGCTGTCTCCTCCATGTCAGGGAAGGTAGAATCAAAACTACCAATCAAGTTGGCCAAATGTCTCTGAGTGATTGACTCCACTGGGCTTCATTGGAGTGCCACATTTGCTGCTGTGGCTGGCAATGCAGGACCCCAATGCAGGACTCACAGGAGGAGTTTGTAATTCTTTAAGCTTTATTTATAAAGCGTGGCTTGACATAACTTGAAAGCACAAACACGAACTCGAAGCACAAACACGAACATAACGCACACAGCAGGGAAAAACACACGATTAACTGACGGTGTGACCAGGAACTAAACAACACAGAGACCTTCAATACACTGGGTGATAATGAGGGAAAGGGAAACAGGTGAGAACACAGGTGAACAAAATACACGGACGAGACAAGGGGAAGTAAAACCTAAACACAAAGCACAAGGAAAACAAGATCGTCAAAATAAAACAGGAAGTGACTAAACATGACTCGTATGTAAACTTAACAGAGGGAACTTAAATACCATGCACAAGGAAACAATGGGAAGGGAACTAAACACAGAGAAGGGCCAAGAAAGACACCGGAACACTAACCAGACAGGAGGATACGGTAAACAAAACATAGCACAGACAACTCAACAGAAAATAATAATAAACTAAGATCCTAATTCATAACAACTCAAAGAACGTAAGGGCCAACGGCCCAGGATCATAACAGGGAGAGGAATCCACCTGGTGAAAGCAGGTGAAATATCCCTTTGCCTGTGACCTGCTCAACCGTGTGCTTTGTCAAACTTGCCATCTCTCCATTAGACCTGTTGCCACTGCTTTTTAGTGCAGTTCTTGTGTAATTTAGCATATCTCAGCCTTGTCTCTCCCTGTTTCCCCTCCTGAAGCTTCTTGACAGCCACCCATCCACTGAGACCATTTCTAATGAGGCTTTGGCGAACACTAGTTGGATCAAATGAAGGGCCAAATGCATCTCTCAGGTCCTATGTCAGGTCTTTGCTGGATTTTTCCCATTTCTTAAGGACATGACTTTCAGACACTGTTCATATGTTGTGTTTTTTTTTTTTAGGCCTGACACTACTTCTTTTTGTCCTCCACTTGTCCAGTTTCCTCACATTTTTTTACTTTGAAAGACCTTCAGACAGCCTGGAAAACTGTTGCCCAAGACACTAAAAAAAAAAAAATTAGAATTAAATCTGGCTCTTTGGAAGCAAACTGTATCGAAATGAAGAGTGGCTCAAGACTTTTGTACAATACTGTATGCTGTATACGAGGGTGAAAAATTGTAAAACAAACTCTAACAGTGATTTTAAAAATGCTGTAAAAGCTGAGAGAAACTGCAGAGCAGCATCATAATTCTGATTGTCACTGTGAGCCAGCTCTTTCACATGATCCACTGCTGATGTAAAACTATTGATTAGTGCAGCTTTAGGATATTAAACTGCATGAATGCAAACTGGTTAAGGTCTTATTTCATGCAGTGTGTGACAATATTGGTTTATAAAAACATGTTTATCATGTTGTAGAGAGTGTTTAATAGACTGATACATGAAGTATGTGATCCATTGTGCTGTATCAGTTCAGTTTCTATTGTAAGACAGAAAGTGCTATGCTTTCTAATATGTCACCATTACTATAGCATCTAATACCTCTTTTGGACTTCAGTGTTTAGTTCTTTGATTATAGGCTGGCATAAATACAGCACTCTGTGGTTCATAAGAATGAAATATTTTTGGCTCGTGCTGGATTTAATCTTTTTATGGAAGCAAAGTCCCTACAAAAATATTTCTCTATCCCACTGTCTTGGTTTTGCACTCATGCCAGTGTCTCTAATAGTCATCATAAATTCTACGCAGACACAGCCCGTTCCCTAAAATCTGCAATTTGATAGATGTAGTGTGGAAATAGCAGAGAGCGAAATGGCTTGTGCTTTGGCCTGGGCCCTGATTGTGAAAATAAAAGTGGAGGTTTTGGATGAGTTAAGTAAATATGGAAATCGGTCCTTTTGATGCTTATAATTTTCCCAGCTGGATCACGATACATTATTTACGGTACCCGCTAATTAAGCATGCTTGTGTGTAGACATGGGAAATCATGATACATTTACTAGCAGCACAGAAATTCACCTCTTAAAACAATAGACTGATGCGTAATTCTTACCATTGGCTCGTCTGCTTCACTTTTCCCAGAGCTACATTTTGTTGTGATGCTCAGTCAAATTAGCTCTGAATTCCACTGATCATCAGACTCATTAAAATTTGTTTATATTGCTATCAATTTTTCCATGGCTCAGTTGAAGGACTGCTGCGTAGTCATAGTTAATGCAGCCAATACTCCTTCCCTCTCAAGTTAGAACAGCCTTCTTATTAGGACACAGCTCCACATGAGCCCTGGCACATGATTTACTTTCACTTGTTACTTGTTGAGTGCTTAATAGTACAGTATTTCATGTAGTCCATGTTAGTTTGCCATTGTAATTTAATGGCTGGCCCACTGAAAGTCCTCTGTGCTTTAAAATTAAAAAAAAAAAAATCTTGATAGATTTATTTGCTTAGTGCAAATAATAAATTGAAAGCAGATATATAATTCAATAAATCTGTATTACATTAAGAGAAATGCATCTTAGAGATTCAATTTAGGACTTGTGAGGCTTAAATTATGAAAGACGATTACTGTCTGCCTTCTGCCATGACTGCAACAGAACCGAAACTCAAAGAAGTGTTTTATCGAGACGGTTCATAGAAGTCCCTTTTATAAATAAGCAGCGGCTCAGATTACCATTAGTGGTGAGCATTTTGAGGAGATTTCAGCTCGCTTTAAAGACTTAAAGCCAATTGAGGTCAGAATCATGGGGTATATATTTTCATCAGCTTTGCAACTGCCAAACAGTTGCAGCTGTTGTGCAGCGATTAGCTTGACACATCATGCGGCGTGCACAAAGTGCTACCAGGCTAACAGCTGAGTCAAAAGTAGAGGGCCAGACCCCTCTAATGGGGTTTGAGCGGGAACACTTTCTCCCTCCTCTTTTAGATTTTCTGCCTCTGTCTTGGTGGGTGTAAGTTAAAAGTAAAATATCCTCCCTTTAAAAGTCTCAGAGGAAAATGATTTGCATTGTATTATTCAAATTGCAGTTAAGTGCATAATACACTCTAATTACACGGTACAGCACTGAGTGTGTTTTGAATTCATGCATTTCATTTTTCAGGCAGACTAACGCAGAATGAATCACACGAAATGGAAAGTGGAAGGTGGCTATTGTACGGGTATAAACCTCTTCTTCCTGCATTTTACAGGGAGACGTGGTGAAATGCGCATTTGTGTGTGCAAGTAAACATTGGTACTAATGCATACATGCACGTATCCTCCTCTGTTTCTGCCTTCTTGTCAGCTGAAGGTTTTTTTTTAGCAAATATACAAGGGAATCCAATGTTTGTGTGTGATACCTGCACAAGGAAGCATCTGCAAATGAATTCCAAGCACTGATGGACGTTGTTCATCACTGAGATAGGCACTTGATTTTCAACAATCTAGCTTTTACTGAGCTATGGTTTCACTTGCCTTGATGTGATAATTCTCACTCATTTGGTTTGCTAAACATGTCCAGATAAACCCTAAGTGTTACACTTCAGGTATCTTTTGTGTGTGTGTGTGTGTGTGTGTGTGTGTGTGTGTGTGTGTGTGTGTGTGTGAGGCAAGGTGAAATAGCTACTGTTAAAGGTGCAGTGAATAAAATCTTTACTGGCACATTGCAAATAACAATGTACCACTATGTGATGTAAGTTTAATGGAGATGCTGCTCACAATCAGTGAGTCAGTTTTTACTTACGGTGTGTTTGGGCTGAAAACAGCCTTTGGTTAGAAACACAGAGGGGACTTGCATTGGTGGGGGTGTGTAACATCAGTTTGATGATGAAATATAGTCCAGGTAAGCTGGTTTGAGTACTCGATATGAGACAGGCTGAAGGCTGATCAGATGCTGTAACCACAGTGCACAGTGCTCTGTATCACCATCGGTGAGGATTTAACAACTGTAGAAACTTCTCAGCAAAAATCAATTTTATCAGGTATTTGATTTCCTCTCTTTAATCACTCACCATGTAAACAGTATAATTAAGTCATTCCGGATGACCCTGCTTTTTTTTGTTTTGTTTTTTTCCCTCCTTCTTCTTTCTTTCAGTTGAGCACTCTGCTAACAAAGCAGGAAATCTTTAACTGCCCACGTGAGCTGATACCTACCCGCTCCGTGGTGTATTATTCATCGGCCTTTTACTCGGGCATCGTGGTTTAAATACAGCTGGATGTCACAAAACTGCACAGAGCATTTGTTTTTATCTGTGCCTAGCTGTAGTGGAAGTTGGGTTATTGCCGCTCAGTGCTCACACGAGGATGCTGCGATTAGGCTGAAAAAAAGAAATAAATAAAAGGCCCACTCGGGATTTACAAGCAAAAAAAGTCACAGTGCACACAACGGCACTCGCTCCTGTTAACCGGCTTCCTGCACAGTTAGCTGAGGTGACACCACAGCTAAGAGACATTAGGATGATTACAGAATGTGGACAGAATAATACTTTAATAGGGCTTTGTCAGAGTGAAAGGTTTGACTGTGTTACAGGATGAAAAGTAAAAACTGTATGACTCCTTTTTTTCTCCCCTCTTTTTTTCCTCTAAGTGTTCAGACATAATTGTTATAGGTTTTATTCCTCCATCTCTGATAGGTCAAAATAATGTCTGTATAAACGATTAATCAGAAATCACGTTAAAGGTAAAATAGTTCCACTCTCAACCAGCAACTCCGACTGCACAAATGTTCAGGTAGCGAATGAGTTATTTACAATTCAAATTTATGAAGGCTGTGTTGGTGGCATTGCCATTAACTCACAGGAAGTCATTAACAATGACCTGCACAGGATGATTGACAAGTTCATTAATTAGGTGGCTGTACTTCAGAGAATGGTGATTTGCCTTCTGTGTTACATGCACCTCTGGGCAGGTACATTCTCCCTCCGATCACTCTATTTCCTTCGATCATCATTAACATCATTCATCATTAACCTGCTTTCGCAACCCCCCCCCCCTTCAACTCTGATTGGCTGGGGAGTTTCACCTGCATGTATGTTAAAACCAAAGGGGGCGGAGTAGCGATCTGTCCTCCACCAGCTGACCTTATTGCTTTGTTGCTTTTCATCTTGTTTTATTTACTGATTATCAATAAAACAAACCCAGCTTGAGCTGAAAGATTTTGGCAGCCTTATTGTATATTTGAATTTAGTTTGATTGGCTTTAAACGAGGGAAGAAATCTGAATCTGGGAGGCATGTCTCAAGGCCTTCTCATTCTTTTTTATGGCATGTGTTAGGGAACATAATATTCAGTAAAAGAAGAGATGGCAGTGACATATGCCAGCCTATAAACAGCGATCGGAGCATTTAAAACACAAATTGCAAGAGTCATGTGACATCAAATCCATTTCTTGCTCTGCAAATTGAGTTAACGAAGGGATGCATGCTGTTCTGAGGGGTGAAGTGTATGTAATTTAAATGTAAAGCCACAGTGTGATACTAAAACTAATAAATCCTCGTGGGACAACACGTGCGTTTGTGTGACGTATTCAGCTTACTTTTTCCATGACCTTCTTGATTTATTTTGCATGTGAAAAGAATCTTCAGAAACTTCTTGCTGATGCAGAGAATGACAACATTCAAAAAGTTATACATTACAGCTTTAAGCCCACAAAGACAGCCTTTCTGCTGCACTCAGATGTTGCCAAGAAAATGAGAGTCATTTGGAGTAATGGCTTCCTAGAACTCCCCTTACATCAGCATAGTGTAAAGGAGGATGAGTGGCAAGCCACCAGGATGTTTTCACAGCTCAACAGGAATCACCACCTATTCAATGGGACTGCAAACTACACGCAAATAGCAACAGAAATTATCACTGCACACATTCACAGGACCTTTAGAGTGCACAGGCACACCTCCGCACACGCACTTAACTCTTAATTATCATGGATGCCGGAGTCATCAATTATTAAGCACACTCTAGGCATTGCTAATGGTATTTTTGGAGTGGAAGCTTTATCTACTGTAAGAAGGTAGATGTCTAGTTTGGGAGCCTGTGTAATAATTTATTGTGGCCCCAGAGGCAGTTTAAATGCTGTCTGTATTTAAATCAACTCCAATGTCTCAGCAAGTTTAAGGTTTTTTTTCTTCTGACCCTAATTTTGCATCCATTTAGGCTGCAATTACTTTCTTGCTAGCGAGCAAAACCCATCAGTGCTATTGGATAAACATTTCAGGCAGATGCTACTGTATTGCTGCAGTGCAGGAAATAATCGGCACCATCTACTGTATTACACATTGATTTCATCAGTGCTTTTATCATATTCTTTCTTTCTTGTTTTTAACCAAAGGAACATTGGGATATTCTGATTCATGGGTTACATAAATGACTTAACAAGCAGGCAGAATATCTTAGCATTTAGATTCATACTGTGTCACTTGCTGTAATGAAGGCGGTTTGACTGACAGAATATCATATCAGAGCAGATGGCTGCAGAGTTTGAGGCCAATGGGGGACATTTTGGGGAAAGAGAATATCTGTTGGGATGTACTGTATGACATTGCATCCAGTGGTTTAAAACAAAATAAAACACCTTAATATCAAGGCGCTGTGACAAGGCTTCAAATTCACCTCTTGGCTTTAAAACAAATGCTTTCAATTTGGGACAATCCAAGCATCACCAAAGTGAGACGTTGCGTGGGGTGAAGAAGGCATACTGTATTTCAGAGGGAGAGAAGAGAAAGAGTGAAAGGCTTTGGTGGTGAAATCAGCAGTGTTGCCTGTCAGCTCCTCCGTAAAATGGAAAATGTATTTAAAATGGGGTCTACTGGATCTCATTTTACGAATCATTAATAATAAATTGGTGCCATCAATCCTAATGATGACGGGTCCCCTATTATCAGGCCAGCATTTGGGAAACTTCTCCTGGCTTGGATCAATTAATTCCCCTTTTTTCCCTCAGCACAAAACATCTGTTTGGTTTCAGGAAAGACAGTGTTGCATAAAACAAAAGACCTTGGGGTTTGTAGCCTCACTGGTTGGATGTCTGACCTACTTAACCTCTGTTTGCTGTTAGCTTTGACTGCTGATGCCAAGGGACAGTAAAGACAGAGATCATGCTCAAGGCAATGTTCATATACACTATAGGAGAGAGAGAGAGCAAAGCTACACCACTATAGCAAAGCTAAAGAGGCGTGACTGTACACGCTCCAGCCATATGACCACACTAATAGAAGAGATTATTTGGAGTACTGAGGGCATTATGGTTAGCTGATCATGGATATGTCCTTGAATAACATCCATCACTCACCTTTTTTCCTCCGCTTCATGCCATATTTATGACCATGCTTTAATATGCAGTCATTATTGGGATTTACTTTCACATACACGGCAGACAGGTAGGTCACAGCACATAGACACGGGTTATCACAGAAAAATAAATAGGGTGCAATTTATTAAACTGTAAACAGAGCTATTTTCCTTTCTCATCAAAGCTGCGGGCCGGCTTCCAGCGTTGGGAATGTTTAAATTGTGCACGTCAGGACATTTATACAGCAGGATAGTTCCTAGGAACGTTTATGGGCCTCTGTGGCTTTAATGATGTATTACCAAGCTCTGACTCTGAAAAGAAAGCAGCTGAAAGAGTGTTGATTTAATTAAATTAAAGCTGCAATTAAATAGCAACCCTGTCCACAGCCAAAACATTTTGGGTGTGTTGAACAGTTGTTTTACATTAGGATTAGACAGAAGAATACAAATGACGCTAACTGGATCATGATATCTATTTGTTCATTTAATCAACAGTAGCACTGTGCATTTTTAAATTTCCCATTACTTCTGTGCAATGTCAACAGTAAGAAATTTGTTTAATTTCAACCAGGAGAAGTATACTATTATGCTAATAGCAGCTCGCTTTAGCTAAGGGGCAGAGCACCAAACTCGCTCTTGTTTCGCCTGCATGGCTTGCATCAGCACTGCAGTCTGCAAAATGCACAGAGGTGTCATAAAAACGTGTGTGGGAGTGCATGCTTTGCTTTCAATTTATGCATTCACTATAAAGTTACCAGCAGCAGCACTGCAAATATTAGTAGCTTATGCTTAACACCCTGACCCCACATTCATGGCTGTTGAAGGCAATGAGCAAAGCTGCGAGCTGTTTGACTTTATACATTTACCAAATTATTATTGAAATTGCCAAACGTAGATCAATGGCACTACTCCTGTAAGCAAAGAAGTAATACTCCTTAGTTGGATCTGGCTAAACAGCTGGTACATGCACTGTATCATTACCTGTGTTTACTATGCTGCTATAGAAGAGGATGTATTGTTCAGCTTCAAGACAAATTCATATTAACCTTCTCAAAGGTAATGATTAAATTCATGGCCTAAGAAGTCCTATTTAAAGTCCTACTTAAATCAATTTATTAGCTAAATGCGGCCAATGGAGGACTGGCTGTCAGGCATAGGGACAAATCCCAGTGGGTTGTGGTGTTGATGGGCCAGCGGACCATCAAAAATGCCATAAAGTTTTTACCGGCACAACAGCCTGTGTCGTTACCAGGCCTCTCTATCTGCTGCATGTTGTGCTAATATCTTTGAAAGCTTAAAAAACCCCCACAGTTTTTCTCCCTAATCTAATTGTATAAGCGTTTGCAAGGAAAGCCTATATTTCTGCCCCAGACTATCTTTGATTTTTGAGGGCTTCTGAGTGAGAAGTCATTTGGCCAGCTGTGGCCTTTCTCATTTGATCAGTTTATTGACTATACTGGCTATATATTCCAACAATGATGGTTTAGCAACAGATGCTATTTGCTGACTTCAGCAAGCACTGTCCTTGAAACAATAAAACACTGTGCCCTTTGTTTCTTTTCTTAGCATGCACTTACTCACAGGACAGGAACTTTGAAGTTTATATTCTCGACATCAGGCTTGTTGAAAGATTATGGTTTATGGCTGTACAGGTGGGTTATAGAAACCCAATAGGTCCTGAACGGGTCCGTCAATATACTGTACGTCACAAACCTAACTGTACAGCATAAGACATGCCTTACATTATCCATAGAGTCACAGATTACAAATGTAGAAACCTGCAGACGTTTTTATCAAATTTAGAGAGTCTATACACCAAGGACTATGCCAAAGGATCAATGGATTAGTTGCTGCTTTGGATTTGAAACTGATGCAGAATGAATTGATTTTAAAAATTCATTATTAGCTCTATATTCTATGATTGTAATGGTTGTCTATTCTAATTCAAATCTCTGAATACTTATAATAAACTAGATTTATAAACAACTGTGCATCATTAGCAGAGTTACTATTTTAGCTCTCATAGCTGGGTTTTTATTTTTACTTTTTGGTCCCGCCCACTGGCTGGTTATATAGTAAACAAACTGTTTGACTACCATGTTTTGTACATCCGTGGTCAGCACAGAATAAACTGTAATGACGTATGGGGATCCCCTCTCTTTTCTCTAGTTGATTCTTGTGAACACGTAAACCCCTGATGATTTTTTTTTCTAAATTTAAACACAAAGATTCACAAATACAGTAATTGATTACATTTTTGTGGTCAAGTTCTCAGTTCTCAAGGTTAGTGTGACCACACGCTCCTGAGCTTACATGAACGGGGTTTCCAGAGCGCTTTGAGAGAATTTCTACAAAACTGAAATGAATTGATTCCATTTTGGCATCAAAGGTCACCATGACCTCATCTTCATCCTCTTTTAGTCAATGAGATGTCTCATCTGGCGTGAATGGCTTTTTATCTGGCACAGATATTTAGTTGGACTCTGGCGTGAACTGATTCAAATTTGAGGATTAAATTCACCTTGACCTCACAAAAAAAGTTGGCTTTTTTTTTTCATATGTCAAAATATCATGAGGCGGTTATTTCAAAAAAACAACCAACAACAACAAAAAACAGGAAAAAGTGATGCCACTTTGTATTCAAAAGGTCAAAGGTTTTACTTTGTAACCTTGTGCAAAACTGTTTTTGGCCATCATGCAATGGCATAACTCAGGAGCAGAGGGCTACCATATTTAATATTTATTCAGAAAGTGAATTGGTAACGCTAATCTTTAGGATACACCATTGCTTTATTACATATATTATAAACCTGGATATACTTGGGTGTAATTTTTTTTGCTTTGAAGATATAGAATAAAGTAATTCTGTGTTGAATAAATATGATGTTAGCTGTTTATTGGATTACCTGCTACATTCATGGTAATGACCGATTTTGATGATCATGCTGACCTGTCATTTATCATGATGCCAAAAAGTTTTAGTAGTACAGCACTTATTTTTTTAATTGTTATTTTTGTATTCATTAAGAGTTTTGCTTTTTGTTTTGACTCTTGTTTTCTAGTAGCCCAGTCTCTGAATTTTGATATCATTTAATTTCAATTTCCATTCAACTCTAAATATAGTGGCTTCACTTGATTGCATTTGAATGCACAGTGATTAATTTCATGGCACTCATTTTTGAAACAAGGAACCACTTCAGACTATCTAGGCTTTTGTAATGTGTGATTGACGACTAATACTAATTGCCTGCCAGGTAAACTGACTTACCGAGTGTGTCACAGTAGAATCAAAATGAGCCACTTCACATATTTATTCATTCAGTTAGACTGGGCTGCAGAAATCTTAAGGTGCAGCAGCTTTTGAAATGTTTCTCAGAAAAAAAAAAGTGTTTGCCTCTATTCATCTGCTCCCCATGGTAAATTAATGTTTTCTGGTGTGGAATAGGTTCTTGAGAGTTAATACGAGTGTCCGTTAAGCCCCTAAAGAATGTGCTGCTAACCGTACTGTGGTGATGCATACTGAACAGGCACATTATAACAGGAAATAGATGCTTAAATTCTTGTTAGAAATGTTCTGAAAGAGTTTTTCATTCTCAGGAGCATCCTTAGCCTGAGACTGCCGATTGTTAAGGCACAGACTGAGTATAGCTTCTCCCCGTCTCTGCCTTGTCATGCCACTGCTCGACTCATATGGCAGATCCACTGCCTGAAGCCACAAATGAGTCATATCTGCTTGCGTGCAACCAGGTCTCACAACCAGGTCTCACTGAAACAGCGCTAGCCCTGTTGGCTGCAGGCGATCTGTGACCATTGCCGTAAAATTCATCCATCAATACTGACAAGAGCCATACCATAGACATTAAGATCAATGTTACCAAAGTATTCCAGTTGCCTCAGGGTGGGCTGAGCTTTGATTCTGTTACTGTCTGCACCTCCTTCACACCAAACAGCCAAACATGATGTCTGGGATTTAATTGAAACCCTGACCTTTAACCCCCACCCCCATAAATAGTGGCATTAGTCTTTGACAGGTCATTGATTTGAGAGAATGTAATCACACAAGCAGTGCATTGCATAAACTGCTAGTTATTATAATCCACTAAGTATGTTCAAAACTGGTGCTGAAATATATTTTGCTTGTCTTAACAGCCACTTGTCGTCATAGCTGCAGCACACGGCACAAAATCGGCATCAGTGCGATCTGATTTCAAATGTCTTTTGGCATGTCAAATATATTCGCAGCAGCGTCTCAATGTGGGGTTGCATTAACCTGTCAGCCCATGGTAGATCGGTTCATAAGAAATACGTCACAAAAAAGTAGAACTGTTATTTGCAAACATTAGCCTCTCGGGTAGTTTTCTTATCTGAATTATGTCAAGACTTCCCAATGACGTGGCGCAGTCAGCTCGGAGAGGCTGTGCTGTTATCTGAGGAAGCATGCGAAAATAGGTCTTTATTGTCTGATGTGGTTGTGTTCATGCCACGTCTTACCCTGACAAACAAACAAAGCAGAGACAGCTGCACAGATTGCACTTAGCGAGCAGCCACTCAGGCTAAGCGGACAGGAGTCGTACTGAAATGAAGGGCGTTTCAGGTAAGAGAGGATGTCCGCGGCATTTCCTCAGCTAGATTGGCTTAGATTAAGACAAACAAGGCCGTTTCACTCACATCTACAAGCTCAGTTGTGACATTTGCATCCATTTAGATGATTATAAGTGACAGCTACCATGTTCCGGCCTTTACTTAGCAGGATGCTGTGGCTCTCTTCACTTTTAATTATTCAGGGCTTTGTTGGACAGAGTATTGCACCTCTCTCCCAGGCTTTTAAACAACATGTGATTTGTTACAAGTAACTCTCATCAAGGCAGAGACGCCTGCATAACACTTGAGTGGTTCATTTTGAAGTTCGGAACAATCTGGGGCCGCGCTGGTTCTCCATTGTACAAGTGGTTGAACATAATGCCAAATATACCTTTGAAAGGCGTCCTTTGTCGTGCAGTAATTTAATTACATATTCTGTTCTCCAACAATAGCATGTAGTATGTTAAAGTACCGGACACTGCAGTGATCTGATTTTATCAAGGCATTTCCTTACCATGGCTACTGAGCTCAACCTTGGGAGCCCAACTTTTTTTTTTTAAATTTCATTTATTTATTTCTACCAGGAAAGCATTCTGCACTGAATAGCAGAGTTATTATAGTTTTTCATTAGTTTTTTTTTTTTTCTAAATTTTTTTTTATTTATTTATTTGTCTTTTAATGAGTTTACTTCAATCACTTTGTAGATTTTCTTTTTTTTTTAATGTAGTTTTTATAGTTGTCAAGGGCAAGATTTCAGAAGTTGAAAACAGGTTTCGCAACACAAACACTGTGAAAGCAATAAACTCAGTCGCTTTCATAAAATTCCAATCTCGATTTAAAAAAGCCACCCCACACTAGTTCTTTTAAAATATTTGATCAAACACTAAAAGTAAAGGCAAGCAACATGTTTCAGGTAGCTTCTTTTTTTCTTCTTAAGTCTAATTTGTTTTTAATTTCAGTTAAGAAAAATATTCTTTAGATAATTCAGTTCAAGTTTATTTATTTGGCGCCAAATCATAACAGTCTCCTCAAGGTGCTTTATATTGTAGGTAAAGACCCTACAATAATTGCAGAGAAAATCCAACAGTCACAACAACCCCCTATGAGTAGCAGTAGGAAGGAAAAACTCCCTTTTAACAGGAAGAAACCTCCCGCAGAACCAGGCCCAGGGAGGGGCAGGCATCTGCCACGACCGGTTGGGGCTGAGGGGAGAGAGACAGGACAAAAGGTATGCTGTGGAAGAGAGCCAGAGATTAATAATAACTAATGATTAAATGCAGAGTGGGGTATAAATAGAGTAAAAGGAGGTGAATGAAAAAGAAACAGTGTATCACAGGAACCCATCAGCAGCCTGAGGTCTATTGCAGCATACCTAAGGGATGTTTCAGGGTCATCTGATCCAGCCCTAACTGTAAGCTTTATTAAAAAAGAAAGTTTTAAGCCTAGTCTTAAAAATAGAGAGGGTGTCTGTCTCCCGAATCCAAACAGAAGAGGGGCCTGAAAACTGAAGGCTCTGCCTCCCATTCTACTCTTAAGTATCCTAGGAACCACAAGTAAGCCAGCAGTCTGAGAGTGAAGTGCTCTATTGGGGTGATACGGTACTATGAGGTCTTTAAGATAAGGTGGGGTGTGATTATTCAAGACCTTGCATCTGTTCTAGTTTTAACAGGGAGCCAAATAAAATAAAATGCAAATAATTGTTTATGAAGGTTATACATAAATTCAATAAGGAAATTATGCAGTCACTTATCTGCTGCATGCTTTCCTGGGTGTTCAGGCTGCTGGTCTATTCTTTACATCACTTCCTCTTTCCCACGCTGTCAAACTCAGTACTGACATCATTACTCTACTTCAGTAATTTTCTTGCCTGCCTTCTGTGAGCCAATCAGCCTACGTTCTGTGTGCTTTAAGTCCCGGTGCTCTTCTGTCATTCTGCCTTTCAGACTCACATTCGTGCGACCCGCCTCTGGTCTCTCAGAGCCCCATTCAAGCCTCCAACTTCATCTTCACTACAACCACCAACAATCTAGACTCCAGGGGATCCTGTCCTAATTCCCGTCTTTGCTGGGCCACCATTCTGCTGTACTGATTCATCTGAGTCTAATTAATAAATAGCTTTTATTCAAATTCTCTATTTCAATAAATCTTGTTAATTTCTTTTTCCAAATGGTCTCTCCTTTTTGAAATAGTGCTGTGCAAATGTTTAGATCCCATTGTCATGAAATTAGTTGACTTATTAGCCCAAATTCAATCTGCAGCCCCACAATAAGTCCAAAGAGCCATAATGTTCAAAGTCATATTGTCTTGAGTAATAAGGAGGATCAAGCCATATTTTTAGAGCCCGAAATTATTTCACAGGACCAGCATTTCAATATTATATACATAGTGAAGCTATTACTGGGCAGCGCGGTGGTTAGCACTGTTGCCTCACAGCACTAGGTTCAAGGTTCAAATCCACCATCTGGCCTTTCGGTGTGGAGTTTGCATGTCCTCCTCGTGTCTGCGTGGGTTTTCTCCGGTTTCCTCCCGCACTCCAATGACATGCAGTTAGTGGGGTTAGGCTAACAGGTGATTCTCAATTGCCCATAGGTGTGAATGTGAGTGGTTGTCTGTCTCTCTGTCTATAGTCCTGCGACAGGCTTTACAGATATTGTTTTCCTAGTACTCCAAGATGCACACTTTTTTACTTTTACTAAGTTACTGAAACTGAATTGGTCTGGTGACCTTTGCATCATTTTACATCTATGTTCATGGCTAAATATATACTGAGGGAAATTAATGATACAGTATGTAAAGATACAGTGTATCAAATATTGCTATTACAGTGTGCAGGTCAATTTGGCTAAAAGCATATAAATTAAACCTAAAAGGTTTGTGTTTAATTATTCTTCTACACCAGTATAGTGAGCTCTTCAAACTGATTTCAAGTCAGCGGGTGCTCCATCGCTGATGGAAATGTTTTTTATTCAATGAAAGAGACCCAAGCAGCGATTCCTGGGAATGTACAGCGTGCTTTTTCTGTCTTGTCTATGCAATTTTTTTGTATAGTTAGGCTTAAAAATTAGTCTTTGTTCCTTTAGTTAGTTCGTGTTTGTTCCAAACTACACACATTTAAACATATTTTATTCTACAAAGACACGTTTTTATGCCTTTATTCCATTAAATTTTTTATCCTCTTGCAAGAGATTCATGAACGTCATGAGTCCTTCTGTTATTGTTGTGTGCCAATCAAATCCTATTTGTATTTTCAATTGCATTATAATGGAAAGATGCCAAAAATGGCACTTTATTCATACAGACATACTTGAGTGTGAAGTGGCTAATTTAGGAACATCACTAACAATACAATAGTTTCTCTCTCTCTCTTTTTATTTTATTATTTTTTTTGTTATTGGACAAAGGTTGTTTAAAATGGACAAAGCTGATGGGGATAAAGTTAGAACAAAAGAACTAATTTGCAAGTTAATAGCGCTTAATCAGTTTGTCGCATTAGTGCCTGTTATAACAAAGGGATATGGACAGAGGGATTTAGACAAAGAGGGTTTAGAGCTGGTGAAAAGGCCAGGGCCCAGATGTGATAACATTACAGCGAGTTTAACATTGTGCTGGTTGAAGGTGAACAAGTACGGACTCTGGAGCCAATAATGTGGATAATTGTGCTCAAATATGAAATAATCAAACAGCTGCATGGAGGTAGGCCGGCATGCACCTGATCAGCCGTCCAGTGAACAGTCCCTCTCATGTGTTCAGACTGCAATGTATTGTAACGCTTATGTAGCCATTTATGTGAGGATTATTTAAATAAAGCCCTCTCCACCTCAGAGTCTGACTAAGCGTTTCCAAAATCTGGAATCTGGAGAGAGAGAGATTTACAACCTGTAGCTCATATCTGAATGAATGCCCAACTTCTCTGGGATACAGGCTAGACTCTTGACTCATTAAGGTGATGAATATTCAATTTACCACGATATGATCTTATTCTGCAAAAAGAGCAATATTAATAGGGCTGGGATACATGGCCTTATCCAAACACACATAAATTAATCAGGACTCCCAGGTGTAGCCGGAGCATTCTGCAGCAAACATCTGTGGCATAAATTACTCTTTTGCTATCACATCATGTCTACCCTCAGACAAACAGGAGATTTAATGATTTTTCTGTTTACATGTTTACCCGGGGAAACGTATCTGTTGCCCCTGAACCTGTGTAAAGGAAAGACTTTTAACTGCAGCCTTTGAAAATTGCAGAGGCTTCCATAACATTTTATTGGAGTTGTTACTTTGTAATGGGACTGTTTTTTCCCCAGACGTAATGTGATATAGATTGGGCTTTCATTTATCTAGAGGCTTTAATTGCCTCCACCTAGCCTGTATAGAAAATTAGCATATGTTAATGGGATATCAGTTTCACCCCAATAAAGCAAGGTGATCTCATATTGTAGTGCTTCCTAGCAACAGCCGGATGCGAAAAGGGACAATAATGGTCAGTTTTTAGATGATTTACCTTCACCTTTAACTCAGGTTATATGATTACAATCTGGTGATGGTGTCATATATTTTACAAGCCAAACTCTTGAGTGAGCTATCACTTCCATTACAGCTCGGCGAGCAGCTCGGGCGGCAACAGGCAAACCGCAGCGTTGGTTCAAAACAGAAGCATCAAGCAGATGGCGTTTTGCAGAACTTGCAATGATTTTTCTTTATGGCGCTCAAGAACCAATGCAACTTGGATTGCAACCACAATGGCACCACTAATGGCAAGTGCAGATGGTGTTTTTGACTGTTTATTGATAATGATCTGGAAACCAGGTGAGACTGCTTTGGCAGGTTATGGTTGACTGGGTGTTGGCTAACAAGCATCAGTCATAATTGCTGAGGGAATTAGTTATAATAGAGTCATAATTTACTTCAATTATCTAGTGATAGTTTTGCAGATAGAGTGTACCTAATTATTTTCAGATAGAGATATATTTTACTTTTTGACATCCTTCATCTCAAGCCTACATGCAGACTCATAGCAGGGCACTTCTCTACACTGCAGAAGCTGTCAAAAAGAGATCTGACCTTTGGTGCCTATGAATTATCCTGTGAGCACGCATCATAGCTTCAGGTTTCTGCCAAGGTGATTAGGTATCTGGAGCAATACGCCCATGCTTTATCAAAGCCATACAGATGAATCTCGTGTGATAAATATTCTATCAGGCACCAGTCTTTCTCGAAGAGACCTGCATGTGCTGCTCAGAGTGTGAGCCCAGTCTTTCATGAATTACAGTAGCAGGGAGTTTTATTTAATTTTATTAGAATTTATTTTTTCATCAGTTTCTTACAGCAACTGTCAAGACAAGATTGCAACTATATTTAGAAATGTGACAACACAAAGATGCTTTCTTACACATTGGTGGCTGAGTGTGTAGGCTGCATATATGTGTGTGGTTTTCCAACCCTTTCTCATTCTGGGGTGTCAAATTCTGCAGTTTTGTCAAAGCGGCTACCGACTCACAAATACGCAACAGACGCCTTTGCTTCTTGTGCCTTGCTGCACCTAATGGTTAGACAGATATCACTTCCAGCTGGTCACTTGTTCAGGACCCCTTGATGTCACTGAGCACACGCGAGCTTTATGTTAAGGTTAAGAAGTGACATATTTTAACCTGAACCTTTTAGTAAACCTAACCAAGGACTTTTGATGTCTAAATTTAACCCAGAAGTGAATGAAGGTAAAAAGCAAGTTACAAATTAAAAACACAAACAAGCAAAACACAAAAGACGGTTGGCTTTCAGGATCAATGTGGCTGACGTGTCAAGGCACAGACGTCAAAGAACACTTTATGCGTATCTCTGTGACGGCAGCAGCTTCTGACAAAAGTGCACTATTTGATGCCCTGGGATGAGAAAGTGCTGTGTTTTCTTATAGAGAGTGCTCTTGCTTACAGAGATAAGTGAGCCAGGCCGCTGTTTGAGTCCAGAAAAAGTATTTTCTCAGCTCCGTGGTGTGCTTGCTGTTGCAATATGGAAGATGCAAAGAAATGCTCAGAATCAAAATATATCATTTCCAAAATGTTATCAGTTTTTGTACAAATGTGCTGCTAAAAAGAATAAATTACTTCAGATTTATTTTTTGATTAGCATCAGCTTGTTTCAAAGGCTCTTTCCACCCAGTTTTGCTGCCATCATGCTTTTGTTGCTCTTTTGTTCTCTCAAGAATTAGGTTTTTGCACATGTGATGACGAGTCCATCTGAAATTCTGGTTGCTCAGTGCCTGTTGTGAACTATCATACTGTAAATTGGTCAGAGACCTCCCAAATAATAGGCATATCAAGAGATTTTTACACAACACTCTGACTCAGTGTGCATAGCCTGCCATTCTAGGCACACCATCACTTCAGATGTTTGAGTCTTCCTTTGCCATGACAACAGTGCAGAGGATAGAGCATGACACATCTTTGACAGACTGGGGAGTAAAATAGGCCTGTATGTGTTGTTTTCCTGTCACTCTCCACTTTATGTAACAAACATCTATTAAAGCCAGTGCTTCTCCTTTCACAATCCAAATTGCTTTGCAGAGTTGATAATGGTGTTTTATCATGCGTCTGCAGATATCCAGAGACCATTAATGGATGCTCCCTAGCTGGGTGTAACATGATGCACTAAGCCAACTGGTCAAGTCACAGGCTCGGAATTAAACCCTTTGGAAAATGAGGTGAAGGGGATAAATGCATCTCCCCTGTTGTGCTCAAAAACATTTGCTGTGCTGTAGGAGTTGTTGTGCCCAACACACTCGGTTGGCCTAATTATGGGAGATCAACACAAGTTGTCTGTTGTAAAAAACCTGCAATTATTCATGAAAGTGTGGTCTCTGAATCCTATGATCACAGTCTAACATAAAAAGAAGGAAAGAGAGACACTTGAGCTGCTTACCATTCTGCCATAATCACCATCACATATTAAACATAACCAGTTATGATAACGAGGACATTCATTAAGCTAATTAATGCATTAATTGGAAAAAATTCTGTGTCACCATCCAAGGTTTTGCACAACCCAAGTGGTAATAATATGATATCCGTACAGTAAAGCGCCAAGTAGTTGTATAAAGATTTTAAAAGCACTCCATTGTTTGCAGTGACCCTGCAAACGCATGTAAAAAGGTGCTGTAGCTCACATCCTGTGGAGTAAGTATGAAGGTCTTGAGTGATTGTGTTCCTGCGAATGCGTCAGCAGATGTGACACCAGGATGCCGTCTTCCGTGGTGGCTGCAGAGCAACAGACAGAATTATGGAGGCATAAGGTTAGAAAATAGAGCTGCTGGTCAAACAACCTGATGCTAAAGCATGCAGCAACAGTGATGGCCGATGGCCATGCCTCAGCTTGGCTTGGCTCAATATTTACACAGCTGTGTCTGGTCTGGAGAACATCAATGCAGGTCGCCACCTCGCTGACCACAGTGGGTCACAACAGTATGCAGACACCATAAACAAATTAGCACAATCTGCCTTCACTCAGGAACTTGTGGGTTGGCCCTGGAGAACACGGTTAACAGTAAACAGCATTTATTTCCAAGCAGTAAATATAATCTGTGTGAGTGTGAATGTTTATTTACAGGAGACTGATTTTTATTTCCACTTAGTCAGTTAGCAGTCAGTTTTTCCACAGAGTGAAGCTATTTCTCTGAGCTAGTTTCCATTATTAATAGCATTTTAATTGGATTACTGGTAATTGTATTGAATCAAGATGAGAAAAGAGAGACAGGAATACTGTAGTTACCTTAGAGTCACTATCAGAGAGACCGACTCAGAGATGCTAGAAGGGTCTAGCTTTGTGTAAAATTTTTCTCTAAAATGTAGCTGTCCAATGTGATGCCTTTATTAGCATTGCATAATTTTATCATGGGCTTATTTAGATTTCTTTGCCCAAAAGTGTGGGCTGACTGTAAACAGCTTGTACTGGTGCTGGTGATCAAATGGAACAATACACCAAATGGTCAGTGTTTAGCATTTTCTTAGGATTTCCTGCTTTCAGAGAATGTGGCCTCTGCCAAGTCCAAGCCACTAAAGGAGCACTTAATATACATATAATCAAAAAGTTTTGAACCTAAAGTTAAATTAGTCCAAATCAGACTGTCTGCCTTGATATGTATGCCGTTCATTTTCAAATAGTAGTAGTAGTTCATTTTCAAGAGTAGCTGCTCTCACCATCAAGACCAGGCTGCTTTCCCTCTTTGCCAAACAGTGTAAACTAAACAACAGTCACATGTTTAGATTTCTTTAAGAGGCAACTTGAGTCAAAGACTTGGGAAGCATTATAGATTTTCGAGTGCTGCTTTCCAGCAGTGCATAAAAATGATGGCTTGAGGTTCATTAAGCTTTGTTTAAATTCTGACAGTCTGTCTGAATTAGGTAATGGAGTTCAGAAATATCTTTGATTTTTCATTGGAAAAAAATGTCTTTCTGCCACTCAAGATGAAGTTTGATTCCTTCTTTCTTTTTTTTTCCTTTTCCATAAATTTCTCCTTAGACTTAAATAATTTGGCATTAATGCAGGTTTGAAGAGTGAGAGAAGGATATTTCTAACCCCCACACTTAATGCTTTGTAAGAAATATTAAATTTAATGTCAGAAGAAATATAGTGCATGGTAGGAAGTTGTGCATTTACAGAAGACCGAGAAAGTGCTTAATATTTAAAGAGCACAAAGAAAATTGCCCTTTGCATGATGGATCAACAGCTTCATCTGAGCAAACACAGTAAAGTATGGAGCACTCCAGGGCTGAGAAATGAAGCCGCTGTTGTGATCATTTACATTTTTTCAATGGCTCCTGTCATGCCTGGACATCCAACCTCACACGCTAGTTTCCAGCATGAAATTTTACATCTTGGAAAGTGAGTTTATTGAGAAGCATTTCTGCAAGTAATTCACAACCTTTTTTTTTTCTTCTATCTTTTCGATGCTGGCCATGGTGCTGAAATTCATTTCCATCATATGCTTGACTGTTTTAGGCATTTTGAGACAAATACTCAACCCAGAGTCTTTGGATGTGTAAGTATTGCTATAAAGGCTGGCAGAGAATTACTTTCAGATGGTTATCAGCCTATGCAGAACTTTTACATAAAAACTACAGCGGATAGTCAGGATTGCTCCAACTACTCTATGTGTTATTGTTTGCTGAGATGTGTACTGTACTGCACAAAGAATACCTCTCCAGTCTAAACATTGGGGACCATAAATTTTGACATCATTATGAGCTATTCAGATGTTCCACGCTTGATGTGCATATTTAAGAAGCCAGAGGGCTTTCAAAGTTAAACATAAAATACAAATGAGATCTCCATGAACCCAAAGCCATTTACAGTCTGCTGCTGTGCTCTGCCTAATTTTCTCTATCTCCCTCTTTATCTCAATCATGCTCCTCCAATCTGTTACTGTTAGCTTAACATTATACAGAACAGAATAAACAATGGCTTTGATCAGGTCATTAATCTGTGATGTTTGCTGTGTGAATACCTACAGTACACATACATTACTCCCAATTACTTCAGGGGGTTCACAGTGCATCTTTAACCAGTACAATAATAATTTCTTTAAAAATAAAAAATCTGAACTGGAAAAATACTCCAACCCTAACAAGTACCACTGGGAGTGGCCACTAAAGTAGTAGCCTCCGGCATGATCAGAAGTTTTTTGGCCAGTCATTATTTTCCGGGCCAACTCATAAAGCCTCACCAACAGGCATAACTCACACACCTCAATTCACCTGCCAAGGGCAAGTGCACAAGGTCACATTTCGCCTCAGGTTACCACAGTACAGTCCACTAGCTCTATGAGCTACTGCTGTTACTTGTTAAAGTTTTTAAAGTTATCTTTCACCACACAGACTTTTAAATAAAATATAAATTTGCATGAAAAGTTAGCTTTAATATTTTCCCAGGAAAAAAAAGGGCTTCTTCTTCCTCAGAATTTGTTTAACACACTGTAATTTGATTGCAGTTGAGTGGATTTAAAAAAAAGAGCTTCTGTCAGATACTGTGTCGCATTAAATTTTTATGAATGTTGATAACCTTTACAGGATGGTAAAAGTTTCAAAACTTCAAAAGACTCTTTTTGGTGCTTCCCAGAAATATGAAGCTGTGAAACTGGCATTGAAATGTTAAAAATACCTTAACCTACATCTACACTGATACTGACATTATTTCCATGCAATCGCTCAGTAACCAATTAATCACCATAAGGTCTATTTAACTGCTGTCATGGAGCTTCCTATCAGCAAATGGTCCAGTTGCAAATGTTCAAATATCTTGTGAAGATTGAAGCTGGGACAAAAATGTAAATTTGAACATCCACAATCCCATATATGCTGATGAAAATCACGCATGACTGAAAGCTCCAGTTTTCTCCATCAAGGTTGAGAATAAACCTCAACCAAAAATAATATATTTATCTCCCTGACTCTGGAAAAAGGAATACATTCAAACTATTCATGTGCATCACAGGGAAAGAAAAAAAAAAACAAACCCTTTTAATATTCCAGTTTCATTGTCGCACTGCCATGATGGACACATGGCTTTGCTGATTAAAAGAACCTGGGAGCAAAATGCATAAAAAATAGAGACAGGTTTCAGTGTGATAAACCCCAAAATAGATAATGTGTGTTCATTTTTTTTTCTAATAATTGCTGTTGCAGCTGGAGAGAAGAAACAAGTTGGAAGAAGTGATGTTTACTAAATACAAAGCAGTGAGTCGGCATTATAATAAAGACAAGAGGAACGTAATAAAAAAAATGTAAAGGTATAAGTGTACTTGTAACAAAAAGATGTATGGAGCGCTTTATCTACATCAGTCACAAATCTATATTTACGGGATTGCAGCGGCAGTTCCGCTGTTACATCACGTTATTGAATTACACTGTATTGCACTGCATTCAGTGAGTAAAGACAGGAATTGACTTGTATCAATTTATTGTCTTCATAAAAATGTATCTGAATGAATCTCGCTGTTGTGCTCGTCGTCGTGTTCTCAGATGTAAATCAAAATGCTCTCGACGGGTGAACTCCACATTGCTGCTGGGCAAACACACTGTACCGTGCAAGCTGGTTACACAATCATAATTTTCTATCCAAACAAATCTACTGTCTACATCTGTTTTCTGTACTTTTCTTGTCCATCTCAGCTTTTGTGTGTTCTTGTGTTGCCAACACAATAGAAAAATATGATGAATGCTGTGCTTTGTAATATAAACAGGTATTAGTGAGACATGCAGCATCACTGCAGTAAAGAGGCTTCTTTTTTTTTTTTTTTACTCTCTTGTGTCTTGAAGACATGCTGATGATCACAAATCCAGACTGACCTTGTTCAATGTCAGAGGATGTGCACATTGCTGTCTGAAATCTGCTGTAGTTTACTAGGTGTGCAGCAACCCAATATTGCTCAATAACTGTTCACAGTGATAGGAGGATGTTACCAGGTGCGAGGGAGAGTGGAAATACTTCTGCAACAGAACAGAGATGAAAATAAATGAGCGAATAGGGATGTGTGAATTATTCTCTGAGGTACTGCACGGTGCACAGCATCTTGCAGAGTAAGGGTAGTGGAGAGCCACAATCATAGGAAAAGCTGTGTATCTTTGATTTCCCTCAATCAGTAATCAGACCCCTGTTTTTGTCAATTACTTGTCCCTCGTTGACAGCTCGTAAGCCCATAAGATCCAACACAATGCTGAGCCTCATAAAGAAAGGCAAATCCAGAGTTTATAGGATTACTGACTCCCTCATAAACTAGGAACTCAATGCCCTCCTGAGCGAATATTCCATTTATAGGATTTATTTTGCAGATCCCAAACAGAGTTCACTGCTTTACTGAACCTAAGGAGATCAAATGGTAGAGCCTTCATGTCAACAGTGTGCTAGGCGTTTCAATATGCATCACCTCAGCTGACACAGTGAGAGGGAAATCTGGATGGGCCATCAATACTGTGAGGGAGCAAATTGAACATGATCCAGAATGCATCAGCTGACAGATCCCAGAGAGGGGTTTAAATGGGATATACCGCAAGGATATAGAACATATGCAAATAACCCAGCCAGGGATAGTTCTGCCCCAGGGGTTACACGAAAAGAACTGGGATAATGGAAATGTAAAAACTGATGGTAAATTGATCTTTGGTAACTTTATTGTTCCCTTATCCCATATGCTGCCAGTTAAATGAAATTACACGGTTCAAATAAGATACCAGACTGAGTCCGTTTTAGCATCCTGAAACCACATGTAGCCCAAAAAAATTTCATTCAGCAAGCAGGCAAAAGAGGAAATGCAAGATAGCTGTCTAAAATGATAAAACAATTGTTATATGGTGTGGTTAAATACTTACACTTTCTAATTAATGCCAGAAATAGAGGAAATAATTAGCTTACAACCGGATCTATTCTATACTTGCCTTGTATTTAGACAATATGGACAAAAGTATTGGGCCGCACCTATTAATCTTTGAATTCAGTCCCACAGGTGTGTAAAATGAAGTGCCTAACCACGCAGTTTGCCTTTACAAACTTTTGTGAAAGAATGAATTAGTGTGTGGACTGTAATAGGATGCCTGTTTGTGAAATTTCCTCCCCACTAAATATTCTATGTTAAACTGTAAGGGGTATTAATGCAAAGTGGAAGCTTTTGGGAACCTCAGCCACAAAGTGGCAGGCAGTCACAGAGCAGGGTTGCTGAGTGCTTAAAGGCTGCCAACGCTCTGCTGCAGCATTCAAAACCTCCTCTGCCATTAACATCAGCTCAGCAACTGCGCACTGGGAGCATCACTGCATGGCTTTCCTGTAGTTGTTGTGTGTAGGTGGCCCAGTACTATTGTCAGTGTAGTGTATATACTTTGTACTTATAGGACTATGCTTACTTTATCGTACTGGATTTTCACAATAGCAGCAATTTTCAGTTATAGTTTTTGAAAATGTATATTAATATAGTACTAGGTAGAGGTAGTACTGACACTATAATAAGATGATATGTGTGTTGTTAGTATAATACTGACATTTAATTTTTTAAACATCACAGTTATTTTCACACCACTGTAAGGTAAACCATTAAAATAGATGCAAAAAACCCCAAAGAGATAAAAGGTTGAAGTAGTCTAATAAAAGTGATAACATTTTAGTTTAATGATGGAAAGGTTGTAGTGGAATCTTTAACAAGTGAATGTAGGATGCAAAATTTAATTTGCTTGTGTGAAGAAACTGTTATTTGTAACAACAATCTTTGTAAAACTGCTCATTATTCACATTCTGTGAAAATGTAAACTCAAAACATTTTGATTGACGTTTGCTCATTACTACACTGAGCCCACACACTTCACAAAATTTGTGATTTGTGAAGTGAGTAGAAAGTCAGTCAGCGCAACACACACAGATAAAGATGATCTGCTTAATTCAAGTCTGTAACAATAATATTTAGCAATTTACTTCTTATGATAAAAATCATTTTTGTAAAAAAAATAATAAAAAAAAATAAAATTTTCGCCCTGATATTTACTAAAGCATCTACTTCAAAGTCATATTCAGAGACGAGCCACACAAACCCAAATAAAAACAAAAAACCTTTTTGATGGTCCTATTTTTTTTTCTCCGCATTTCAAAGTTGAGATGAGCCCATGTAACAGGCTTGCACTGTTTCTTCCCTCTCTACAAATTCATCGTTTCATCTCAAATCAGATCATACGAGAACTCCCATCGCAGCTCGAAGACATTTTGGCTGATTTATGTTTCCATGCTCATTTTCATCTAAGCATGCTGTTTACATTTGATAGTGTATTAATTTATAAGAAATGCTGCACATGGCATTGTTTATTTATGAGGTTGCTGAGCCGCATCTAAGAACAGTTTGAACTTCCCAGGAGTGCAGATTATTACCAGAACTGGGAGAAATGTGGGCTTTCTTTTTTTCTTTCTTATTTACTTTTGTGTGATTTTCAGCACACATGAAAATATGAACAATGTGTTAGAATGACACATTTTAGGTGACTGGCTTTGTGCCTTAGAATGACATGTGTGGGTTTTGCTAAAGCAGAATATATTCCAAATGTATGAATAATTTCGAGCTCAGAATGATAACATTTAATTGAATGAGTCAGTGGGAAGGTCTGCTTTACTCATTTGTCTCCTGACTTTAATGCCAAAGCCTATTATTCCTTGCTAACAGGGCATTTTCCTATTCGATGATGATATCACTCACAATAAGGTTCAGCATGAAGCAGAGATGTGCCAGCTATATGGTCTCTTTTCCTTGCATACATCAGTGTATTCTATGTAGGCCACAGTGCAACCTGTTACAGATGACAAGAGCAGCAGAGGGTATTATATCAAATGTCGGAATATACATCAACATCTTTGCCACGAGTTCCTCTGTCTTTGTTTCTTAGTCGATAACATTCTTAGTGCATTGAAGAAAAATCAATGTGTGCGAGGCATGATGGTATTGTGAATTCTAGACACACCCAGCTCTACTGCAGAAATGTCTCCTGATGACTGAGGACGGTTGTTGTGCGTGAAAATTGCTCATCATCGAGCAGTCAGAGAAGAGAGAGAGAGAGAGAAACGATGCAAAGGAAATAAGTCAAGGTAAAAATCAAGCTTTTTCAACACCTTCTTGTGTGACAGAGATGTGCCTCCTCTCTTCCTTGGCTTGAGATGCACACACGCTAAACATGAAGCAGCCAGGAGATGGGGAAAAAAATAAAAATAAAAAAACCATATCAAATATTCTGTGCTTTCTCTACAGTTATGTCAATATAGGGGTAAGTGAGTGCTCAATATTCTCCACCGACCTCCCAAATGATGAGAGAAGGGTGATGTAAGAGTTACAACTGCTGCAGTGTATTAGAAAGAGTTGGCGCAGGGAAGAGGCAAGGGCGGAGCGAAATAGTAAAGAGGGGAAAGACAAACTGAAGATCCAGAGACAAAGGGAAGAGAAAATGTTTAGTGGAAGCCTCAGAGGATAATTTTTACATACTTGTTGTGCTTTAATTTGCTTCTAATGCATGCCCATCTATAGCCTGATCAGTTATTTACACAGTATTTTCCTTTTATACTTAAGTCAGGCTACTTAGCACAATGAAGAAAAAAAAAATCAGACCGTTAAATGTCTTTGGTTTAATTCAAGCTCTTCGGTTGGCTTTATAATGGCTGGCTTTATAATATATTCAGACTTATCAGACATGCTCTGCCCACACTGGTTGTACTGAGTATCAGTTCACAATCCACACTCAATAGCTTTAGCCTGTAATGTATGGCTACATGTTCCCAGGGGAAAACTCCTCCACACAGAGGAACATATTCCTCACAGCAGAATAAAGGAGTGTGTTGGCTGAGGTCACTATTTGATGAAGTGATGCTCTTGTACAAAACTCATTAAGAGAATGTGATGTTGTGGTGTAGGAGGACATACGGATTGTATTGTAAACGGTGAGATGTGGAGAAGGCAGTAACAGGGTGGCGTGGGCTCATGCTGGGTATGTTTTCCTTTTTGCCCAGTTGTTTCAATTAGGACGGGAGTTTCATAGAGTTAGAAACAGGGTGACACTGTAATATGTTTGCCCCCCTCTGTGCCAGAATGATTTACACAGTAATGGATCAAAAATTACTTTTCAATAGTTGTAAATTATTTTAAAATGGTCCATGCTTTTACCACTATGATGTAGTATATTCTGATGTTGGAACTTTTGAACTTTTATTCAAGCAGGATTTTAAATCTAGGACTGCTATAAGCCAAGATCATAAATTACCATGATTCCATCAAAACTTTGCCTTTATTCAAATTTACCATTTCCTTTTCAAGGCGTTGTGATTTACACATTCACCTAACCAGTGAAAGATTGATCCCGGGAGGAGACACAAATCCCTTTGGGGTTGCGTTGAGAAGGGAAATCAAACATGTGGCGCTTCTTGCTGTGGTGACCCCTTGTGAATACAAAAAGCTTTCTTCCTTTTTAAAATTTATTGCTGTTAGAACTTCTGATTTTTCATGTGCCCTTAGGGCTCGGCCCCCTTTGTGCTACATCTTTAAAAAAATTAATAAATCCCGGAATCACCTCGGATTATATAGAAACAGTACTCAAACACTTAAAGTGTTGTGTACTGTGTAGTGAGGCTCATCGAATTCCACATTTTGAGTTAGCCTTTTCATTTCTGAAACAATGTTCTAAAAGCTATTTTTTTGTAGTGAAAAGGTAAGATTGAATTCCAACGAAATTGAACTCCAGACTGAGTAATGTCCGTGGGGAGAAAGACACAAAAGGAGAATAAATCAAAATGCCACAATAAATGTTGAATGTTTGTTCTATACTCACAGATGTGTAGCTTAGTGGTTACTGCAGGTCAGAGTGGTACCTCTCCAGGGACCCATAAAAAGATTTGTCAAGTCCCTGTGTCTCGATGTCAAGTGGGCATTTAAACAGATAGAGCCTGCTCCCTGACCTGGCATACTTGTCTTGTCAACTTAACTCAATAAATCCACGACCATCACACTGAGTCAAGTAAGTTTGACTGATTTTTGTGGAAAAGGCTTGTAGTTGTGATGCTTCAGCTGTAGAGCTTTTGAAATCACTTGGGAGAAACTGTCATCTATGGAGGGAGATTCATTGACCCTTCACTCATCTCCACAGGCCTACTTTGCATCGAGATATATCATTATCCCAATCAAGATTAGTGTAACATTGAGATCAATTATAGGATAATTCTGTTCTTTCATCATATTATATGGTCTTGGATTTCTCAGGATACTCAAAATAACTTCAAGCTATCATGCATAAAGTTTGTCTATGACTAAAAAAGCTAGGATAAACATAAGAGATCATTGGAAAGCCTCGGACAAGCGCATTGGGAAACAACTCAAACTGAGCAATTTTATCACACTGAAGGTAAAACTATGATGTGGTTTCCTTTAATAGTAGCCATAAGTATAATGCATTAAAAATCCCACTATCATGGTAGCAAAACTTTGCTTTGGTACTGGCCTGCTGTAGTTTCTCTTGAACCACTGTAAACCAGGGAAAACACAGCATGAGCCTCAGGTCTAAAGCAAGTTCACTATTTGCAGTAAAGCTTTTTCAAACTTCAGAGACACTCGGTTCCTAAAGAACAACTAAAGGTTGAGCCCCGTCTCTTTTTTCTTTCTTCATCTTAAAATTCCACTCTCTACTGTAACAACAGAGGAGACCGAGTACACCTGTGAAACAGAGGTGCCTTGCCCGAAGAGGTCACTGCAGCAGTGCTGTTGTGCCTCTTATAATGTCTTGTGTGTCTTGAGAAGGAGGGCAAGTCTGCCTCGCTGTAGTAACACATGCCTGAAAAAGTGTCTGACTATTAAAGCCCAATTCAAAGATTTTTGGGCAGATATATCGGAAAATATTGACTCATTATACATGTCTTGGAACTGAGAAGCTTTTAATTTGCCTGAAATTGTGTCCACTGCTCTCTATATAAAAAAAGGAATGAACACATGCTTGTCAAAATTTTGTTATTTTAGGGTTAGCATGAGAACATGCGGGCCATTAGCAGTTGTTTATAGTTAGTGAAGTCCATATTCATGTCTGCTATAATTGTGGTAAACAAACCAACTAGGGGGTTAGGTGTCTGGCAGAGGTTTGAATGACTTGGATTAGTGGTGTCCCCCTACCATCACAATTTGAATTTGTATAAATGCATAGATGCAAAAGTCTGTCTTGAACCACAATAATTTAATTACAGAAATACCACTTCTCATGCAGTGTTATATATTTAAATAAATAATGTTATAATGTTATAGGCCTCAAAGTCTTATATTGCTCTGGCTAGTTGTCATGAATTTCCTGTTCTATCCAAGTGACAACCTCCAACTGTAATTCCTCTAATAGCCACTCGGGGCTGGTGGAACACAATCCCCGTAGATGTTTTTAAAAACAAAACAAAACACACATTCAGAGCAGGAAACCAAAAATAGTTTTGGTCTTATTGTCTGTGGATTCATAGTAGACTACTAGCCATGTAAAAGGCCTCATCTCAGCTAATTGCAGTCTTTGAACTCTCCATAATTTGTGGTGCTGGTGCCTTCTGAGTTATTTTTAATGCAATTAGCTGACAACCATAATCTAGCAGTGTGGTTCACTGTACTAAGAGACCATCCACAGATATCTGTGTCAGTGTCACACACCCATACAGTCTATGGATGCACCTTGCTAATGGCTCAGTCACACTGGAGTAAAAATAGGATGGCAACCTTCTTGTGACCAGGAAATATCAGTGGCTGCCCAGTGATTGTGTTGAAACTTTTTGCTGTCAAAGACCAACTGCAGGTAATTGCAGCAACCAGCTGGTTGAGTTGAGGTTCAGTGTACAACACCCTCAACCGCAACTGGTTGAGTTGAGGTTCAGTGTACAACACCCTCAACAACCCCAAGATGATTGCAAAGGTCCCCTGATGGAGGCAACATGTCTCCAAACCATCCAGCTTGGACTGACAGCAGTCACTCTCAGATAGATTGGCAAAGTTTTGCAAATAACTGCTGTCTAATTTATAAACTCAGACAGATTGTCAGCACCATTGCAATCAGTTTGAGTCAGTCTGCACTGATTAGCACAAGTTATCTGTGACGTGTCTCTTTGCAGTAGGGCACTTGACTTAACTGGTTGCTAATTACTTACCAACTGGTTGTATCCTGATTACATTCCTATATAAAAGCAAGGTTGCAGAGTGCCTATGTCATTTTAAGGTTAAATTCCCAACCTGCAGCAACTATGTCACTATTAGTGGAGGATTTTTTTGTTTTAGCTCTTTGAGGTTCAAAGGCAATGAGATTGGATGTTCATTGCAAACAGTTGCAATAATTTTGGTTGTGCTGTGGCCTCCAACCACTGTTTATCATGGTGTGACTGTAGCATAACTGAGCTTGTTAGGCTTAGTTGATAATGGCACCCTTTGGTCCGATTCTGGTCACTTCTGGCTTTAAAAACCAAACCAGGTCTACTAATCACAGTGTTTACATATATCTCTCATATACAGTCTTTGGTTCAATCAGAGTTATGCAGTGACTTTTGCCAAAAGGCAAGCAGAAACGAGTTCCCGTAACTGACCTAGGAGCGGTTAAAACGAGGAGTAGCTTATCAAGCACTTTTCTGTCAAAGACCACAGGTTCATTCACAATGCACATTCTCCTCACAGTTTGCCTAAATCTGGCCTTAGTTAAGACTTATGAAAATGACAAACTCTAGATTCCAATGACTCATAATCAATCTAGCTTCCAAAGACAATAACAAACTGCAGCCACAAGATGACAAAGAAATTTACAGGATGAATACACGATATTTATGTAATGAGAAATATTGCTTTCACTTAGGTCTGGTCCATATCAAGTTTAATAAGTTTGTTGCCCTTATTTTTCCTTTTTAATCACTTTACTCTAAAGTTGGATGGCGAATAAAACTTTTCTCTTTTCAGTTTGTTCTCATAGGCCAACAAACAGGAGTAGGTAAGAAGCTTAAATTCCATACCAACTATAATTCTTGGTGACGTTGCTATATTTTGGAATTTTAATGTCAAAGTACACCCAAAAGTTTAAATATATTCATTAAGAAACAATTGTTTTTACTTTTGCAGAAACTAGCAGGGCACTGTATTTAAGCTAAAAGTGACTCTTTTGAAACCAAAAATAAAAGAGAAGAAGAAGAACTCGAGAAGAATGCTCTCAAAAGAAATGATGCTGACTCAGTCCCAACTGTTTGAACCTCCTTAATCCTGATAAGACCCTGAGTCAAGTTAATCTCATGGCTAGACTGGAGACACAGGGGACTTTCTCTAACCCTGAGGAAAAACAAAGCAGACCATCAAGATCTACTCAACCTAAATAAACATCTGTGAGCAAATAAACAGAGCAGATTCCTATTAAAGGTCAAGTGCTTAAATCTGAAATAGAAACATGCCCAGGCTGTAATCCAACATCTCAAGCTTCACCAGCAATGTTTTAAACAAACAGAAATGTCAGCGCTGGAAAGAAAGCTATCTCCACGGGAGGCTCTTTTCATCTTTGCAACATGGATTGTTTACATGTCGGCCATGCCAGAAAGGTACAGGTAGCAAGCAGGTCCAGACGCTGAGCTTGACAATGTGTTCTGTGAATCCTGGGCCGATTAAAATATGGGGTGTGCTGCTGGATTTTATGTTAATGATGTGCAGCAGCACATGGCAAGCAAATGGTTTTTGCATGCTCCCCTCATTAAATGGGGTCATTTGTTATAGCAGCAGGACTTAATACAACCTGAGATGAGACCAGCCTTATCAACGGCATGCCTCTCAGTCCCTTTCACACAGCACTCATTTGATTATGTTTGTTGCTCAGAATACTCAAGTGCCCAGATATCTTTGTGGACTTTCACCACACAAGGGACAGATACAGTGAATCTGTTTTTACAGCATGAACTAGATCCTGAACAGCGGCATATTTTGAGTTCATTTCTTAGTGCTTAATTTGTCAGTGGTCGTGACTGTGCTGGCCAGTAAAAATACATTTGCTGAGCATATTTTCCTCATTTTGTTCCTCTAACTGTCCATAAGGACAGATGCCTACAGCCACTGAGTGTGTCCTGGTTCACTGAGTCTTTCACTTCATCATAATTTTTGTCTCATCAAATCACATCATAGTTATTTCCCTCATGATGTAGCAATTTGTCATTGTAGTTTCAGTTGACTGCTTTGCAAATGCCCTAAATCAACCTTGTGTTTACTTTCTTATTGTAGAATCAGTTTACAGAAGAACAAGGCTGAAAGTTCCTCTAACATGCTGCTCAGTATCAAAGGTTCGGCCTGATTATTCAATGAAACCCCAATTACAAATAATTTCTTCAATTTCCTCTCATAAATTAAAAAACACTCATGAATGTTTCACTGTGTTTGTGTATAAGACTGCCTTCTGAAATTAAATAAGCTGTCAAAAAAAGTACCCCAACTGTGAGCTTGCAGAAGTTGGTACTGTAAGACTCTTATGTAAAAAGAAACGTGCTATTTAACAGTTTATTTTGATCTCTAGCTGTGTCACACAGGCATGTGTGCACACAAACACACACGTGGAGTACCAAATAATAGCATTAAAAAAAAAACACACACAAAATGCAAAAGACTTCGTGAACCCTAACACTTTTAAGTATGTGTATGAAAACAATGCAGACACACATCAGTGCAGCAGAATTGGAGACTCGGCCCCGCACCCTGGAAAATCCTATAGCTAGCCAGGCCCCTGTAGTCGGTGCGGACCATGGTAGCTTAGCCGCCGTTAGCTCCCCCAGCAGATCCCGAGCAGCAGGGAAGGCAGGCTGGCTGGGTGACTGTGAGGAGGAAGCGTAGTCCAAAACAGAAACCCCGGGTACACCACCAACCTGTTCACGTCTCTAACCGTTTTTCTCCACTCGGCGACACACCCGCCGAGGAACAAACTCTGGTTATTGGCGACTCTGTTTTGAGAAACGTGAAGCTAGCGACACCAGCGACCATAGTCAAATGTCTTCCAGGGGCCAGAGTAGGCGACATTCATGGAAATTTGAAACTGCTGGCTAAGGCTAATCGTAGATTTGGTAAGATCGTTATTCACGTCGGCAGTAATGACACCCGGTTACGCCAATCGGAGGTCACTAAAATTAATATTGAATCGGTGTGTGACTTTGCAAAAACAATGTCGGACTCTGTAGTTTTCTCTGGGCCCCTCCCCAATCAGACCCGGAGCGACATGTTTGGCCGCATGTTCTCCTTGAATCGCTGGCTGTTGGCGTGGTGTCCAAAAAATGACGTGGGCTTCATTGATAATTGGGAAAGTCTCTGGGGAAAACCTGGTCTTGTTGGGAGAGACGGCATCCATCCCACTTTGGATGGAGCAGCTCTCATTTCTAGGAATCTGGCCAAATTTATCAACCCTCCTAAAACCTGACTGCCCAGGGTTGAGACCAGGAAGCAGAGCTGCAGTCTTACACGCCTCTCTGCAGCTTCTCTCCTCCTGCCATCCCCCCAAAATCCCATCCCCATAGAGACGGTGCCTGCTCCCAGACCACCAAAAAACAAACCTAAAATCATGAACATCCATGTAGATGCTGAAAATGACAGCCTCAACACTGCATTTAATCTATTATTAGATTCAATTGGCTTCTCTCAAAATGTAAAGGAGCCCACCCACCACTTTAATCATACTCTGGATCTTGTCCTGACATATGGCATAGAAACTGAAGACCTAACAGTATTCCCTGAAAGCCCCCTCCTGTCTGATCATTTCTTAGTAACATTTACATTTACTTTAATGGATTACACAGCAGTGGGGAATAAGTTTTATTACAGTAGGAGTCTTTCTGAAAGTTCTGTAACTAAGTTTAAGGATCTAATTCCTTCATTATTATGCTCTTCAGTGCCATGTGCCAACACAGTGCAG
>JAMQGT020002276.1:0-15064 GCA_024447675.2 Pterophyllum scalare | reverse complement strand
ATTTTGCATTATAAAGGCAAAGGTAAAACCAGTGTGTGGCTACACAGAAGATCCATACAAGTCTACACAAGGTAATTGTTAATAATAACGGAAGATAAAATAATCTTATGAGTGGGAGGGAAATGGGATGACGGGGGACGCTGTGCTATGAATCTTGTGGAGCTCTTGTTCCAAACAGTATTTGTACCCAGTTTAAAGACAGCAGAAGCCAGTGTATCATGACAGTCACTGGTCAGAGTCTGATTGAGGTTCAAGATATCTTTACATGATTGAAATGCTGGAAGACAAAGTCATTTTTTATCTGGTTTTGCAGTTTTCTTTGTCTTATTCTAGTTTCTTTTATGTGAGACATTATTTGAAAGGGTGCTATACAATTGCGCCTCAGAAATACATATTTGTTTGTCAACTTGACCTTTGCATATGTGAATATGCATTCTGATTTAAAGTGTATTTTTGTTTGTGTTTGACCTTCATAAATGAGCATTTTCTTGTCTGAACTGTGGGCACAACTTCCGCCACTGAATCACTGCTGGACACAAAAATCACCCAGGGAGTTTTATTTTACTATATATAGGACTTTTTTTAAAAATCAAATGCAATGCTCAGACTGAAAAAGCATCTTAACAACAAGGGCATAATGCCACGTTTAAAAAGTCACAGTGGTAAGAGACACTGGGGTGGCTTAAAAAGGAGATTGTCTCTCCAGCTCACGTAAAATTCTTATCTGTTTCTCCTTAATTTCTCACTACCTATTAACAAAACTGGGGCACTCATTAAGAGAGTAGTATCTGATTGACCTCAGCCTAAATTGGGGTATTTTTCTTTTATTACAGAGCAGAACAATAAAACAATAACCACGTTTCACGATCACCACATAGCAAAAGATTATGGTTATCTTCCGATTCCCCTCTGATGGGTGTGATTTGGCTTCAGAGGATTTTGTTCAGATGAAGTGACTGAGTGACTGAGAGTGACTGCAGTCTCCTGGAGTCGCCTGCCTTCTCTCCCATATGCCACAGTTTCATAATGATTTCATGCCCCAGCGAGTTGCTCATTCTATTGAAAAGAAATGCGTGTTCCCTGCAATTTATTATTAGCTTCCATTTTGCTGAACAAACGAGTACAAACAAGCCACTCACACCTTGGTCATCGTATCATAGTCTGTTTTTTGACCATGAAATTGTGATATTTATGGGGACTTTTTGTTATTGTTGTGCCACATTGTGGGAAAAAATACAAAGAAATCAGGATTGCTAGTCAGTTTATAATTTAAAGTGTTCAGTTTGTTATTTTATTAAAAGGTCAGAGCCAGAGAAATATGTATCCTTTTCTGTCCAAATACAGTGTCTGTGTACTTTTTAATGGCTTAGTTGATGAACAGTGTTGATGTGAGAATAATTAGTATCATGATATGCCAAATACATTTACATGTCTCTTAGATCTGTAACTGAAAGATGATTAGAATATATAAAAAAAGATGAATGCAAGTCAGTATTCTGATAAGAATTACTTATTGCGCTCATGACTGTGTGCGTGTTCTCTCTGTTAACCTCAGTTAACCTTTAAACTTTTAAAAAGAGTTAACAAGGATGAGTCACGCAGGATGTTGAGTTATGCTGCCATATTTGGTGCTGTGTAAATTGATTCTTGTTGTCATTTAAAGAAACACAGCTCGTGTTAATGGTTAATTAAAATGTGAAACAAAAAGCAAAATTAACGAGAAAAAAAATTGGGAGTTCTAAAAAAAGCTCAGACAGTTGTTTCATCTTAAGTTTCAAATGAGATTTCTAAGGTTTAAAATTACATTTTGTGTTTAGGGTAAGGTTTCAAAAAACAAGAGACACACACACACACAGTGGGGAAAAGGATAAAATATTGTTGCCAAATTGGAGCATCATGAAGTCAGATTGTACAAAGAGAATTCTAGTTCATTAATTCAAAGTGGACACTAAGGACTCTTACAAAAGAGTAGTCCAACCGAGGGTGTGAATGTTTGGAATTGGAGGCAGCAAGCCAAATGGTTTCATACTCTGTGGCTCTGTGTGCTAGCACACTGGCTGCCAGTGGCACTCTCCACAGGGCAAAGAACTCCTGAGAGTGCAATTCACTGCTGGCATTCAATTTGCATGTTATTTAGTTGCCTAGTCATATGCCTGCTTTTCAGTCTACCACGCCATTGTCTTTCAGAGTTTTTGATGCTTTGATCTGACCATAAAAAAACACATTTCTCTTTTATGGGTCATTTATTTGTTTATTTTCTAGTAATGAGGCATTTATCAAATGAGTTGTTCCAAACTAAATGTTTGAGGCATGTAAATCTGAACTATTCAAGCAAAAGAGTCATTCTGTTACTCAGCGCATCAGACTAAAGTGAAATAAAACTGATAGGAGGAGTATTTGTAACCAATGAAAAAATGCTCAATGAAACCGACAAGCACTGGGCTTCTGAGGCAGATATTTGACATCTGATAATTACAATTACCCAACTAGGGCATGTGCCTGCTGTCACAGACATGCTACATCTGTTAGTGTAAGTGGAGTTTTATTTATAGACTACATTATCTGAACTGGTGGCATCGTTTTGACGTCAGAGAGAATCTGTAAGGTCAGAAATTAAGCATGAGGATCCACATTCCTATCACAGGGTGAATTGTAAATTAGCCTTGGATAGCGATTATACTTAGCAATAAAGGTGACAAGCTCCATCCACTGATTAAGTTTCAGTTATGGCCAGAAATCTTTGAAAGTTTTTTTATTTTTTCCCCTAGGCTTATACTTGTTCTACTATTAAAACAAATTCAGTTCGGTTCAGTTTCATTCATATAGTGCCAATCAACAGCAGTTACCAAAAGGTGCTTTATTTATAATAATATTAGAGAGAAGTCCACCTTCTGGGGTGCACTCTTAGTTAGTGCATGGCAATGTAAATTTTCCTCACACCAAATCGTGCAGTCACAAAAAATTGGCAGGCAAGTCACTCAGGTCCAAGCGGACCCCGACACCCTGACAGCCTCACTGATGTGGAAAGCATAGTCAAGGCTTTAGTGAGTAGTTTCGTAGCATTTGCAGGCAAGTCTGCATCTTCTATACAACCTATGGGCAACCACAGAAGTCTGTTAACAATGAAAACAATCACCAAGAGATTTTCAGCGCAACACAGTATCTCTTTGCAAGTCAATTTCACCTAGCAACCTCCAGCAACCACTTGCAACTGGTAAGAAAAAGCTCATTTTTCCTGGCATTCAGTGGACGCCAAGCAGTCTCTAGCCCTGTGGGACTGAGGTCTTAAATCACTTAAAACAGAAACGTATTGTGAAAAATATTTTGCTGCATAACTGTGAGAAATTGCCCTCTAATAGACTTTTATCACAGCAGACATTTTGAGATGTCATACCAGGAAAAGCACAGGTGTTTTAATAATGGCTGCAATTCACTTACAGGAAGCCCTGCTACTATGCATGCTGGTTCACTGTGATGGTTAACTGGGAGACTGGGACACAGCTGAGCCATCGTCAATGCCATCTGTGCTTTCCCTACAGTGAGAAATCAAAATGTCTGCTGTGAAAAAGGTCTGCATGTCTAACATTAAGAACACTACTGACTACACTACTATCAGCTTTGCTGATTAATCCTTTATTTGGCTCTCCACCAAGCAATGCTCAGTGGCCTTTTATTGCACATAAATTCTGAACACCAAGTTTCAGCACTGATAGTGGACAATAAACAGAGAGAGCAACAGGCAGAGTTCAGTTGTCTGAGGCCATACTCCAAAATCACCAAACAATTTTTTAAATTTATATTTTTAGATACATTTTCTCATGCAAAACAAGTCCTTACTTTCTTAATTATCATCCATCCATTTTCTTCTGCTTATCCGGTTCAGGGTCTTTGCAGAGCTAGAGGCTATCTCAACTGTCACAGGACAAGAGACATGGTACACCCTGAGAGGTTGCCAGTGACGGAGATGAGTGTGAACGGCTAGTTTAGAATCGTCAATTAGTCTGACCCCATGGATGTCTTTGGACTGCGTGTGGCAGCGAGAGTACCAGGAGGAAACCCGCACAAGCACAGGGAAAACATACAGACAGAAAGGCCCCAGCCTGGATTTGAACACAGGGCCTTCTTGCTGTGAGGATGCACTGCCAACAACCACTGCACCACCACACTGTCCTCTGTCTTAATTAGGATATACTTTATAAGTCATCCAGAAAGTAAGTAATGATATATCGCCAACATGGAAAAAGGATCAACTGGGATTTAATAGCAGATGAGGCTTCAGGTAAGTATGATGTGACATAGAGTCAAAGTTTAGCAGCTGAAGTTTAATCAATCTGTTTACTGAAGTTTACTAAATTCAAATTAATTTAGAGATACTTGCTTACTAGGAAAAGCTTTGAACATGTAATATTAAGCAGTGATCCAGAAGTCCAGTCTTTGTTTTCATTTTCTTTACAGTTGTCTTCTAACTACAGTGTCTGGTGATTTAAGAGCTGATGTGGAAGAAAAATATTTGAATAACATCATTATGATTGGAAAGCATACACATTTAAAGCTACAGAGAAACAGCAAGTGGTTTTTTTTTCATTTCTTCTCTGCTTTTTTGTAATGAGTTTTCTTTTTTAAACTTGTATCCATTTTAATTTGATATAATAACAATTTTAAAAATGCATTCCATAACTAGCATGTGGCCTCTTTATTTATCAGAGCAACTGTTAAAACACATCTGCAGACTGTGGCTTGTTCCATCAGTGTTGTGTTTATGTCCAAATGAAGTTGTGAGGAATATAAAGCAACCGATGCCTGAGTGACACTGGCAGATTTATTAAGCCAGTAAATGTTAGAAACCCCAAGTCTGAAAAGGGGTTTAAACATTTGTTGGCATTGACCTGACCTTTATGAAATTGTAATCTGACATGTCATAGAATAAATGATTAATGGATTGCTTGTGCAAATAATCACCAGATTAACTGCCAATAGTTTTTCACTGTAAGCTTCAGGCTGAGAAGAACAGAGGAAAACAACTGCACGATAACAGTATGTCTCAGGAGAGAAAAATAAAATGCCAACAGGGCTCACTCGATTGGAAGTAAGTTTTATTTTATTGCATTCATTTATTTATTTTTTTATTTGAATTAATTTAAACACACAATCACCCCAACTGCAGAACCACAAAGCAAGCTACTCAAAATGGCATTTTCCACTTAAAGTGGGCATGAAATGCTGCATGTATAAAGGCTAATTTACACCATGGAGCCCTGCTCTAAAAAACTACCATAGATTTAATGCTGTCTGTCAAGCTGGATTTAAGATGTGTTTAAAGTTTAAGTTGTTAGAGCATGTGTAGCACCATGTTGTGCCAGTACAGAATGTGACATCAGTAGGTTGGTTGGTTGCCTTACATTAGTTTATGTGACGGAACTGGTAACTCAGTGGAAAACAAAGAAAGTAAAACTAAAAAGCAGCCTGTGGGGGTCAGTTTTGTAATGCCCCCAGCTAGAACAATTAGTATCAAGTTAAGCAAGACCTATCACCAGTGGGGACATCCTCTCACCATTAATGAAAATAAAAAATCAATTTAGATTTTATTTAGATAACTTACATAACTTCTCCCTTGGAGAAGGCATTCGACCAGATCCCTCAGGGTATCCTGTGGGAGGGGCTGTGGGAGTATGGGGTGTCTGGCTCACTGTCGCAGGCCATTCATGCTACTTTTCCACCGCCGAGGTGCCGGTGCTTGTGCCAGTGCTGGTGTCGGTTCCAATGAACCGGCGAAATGCCTGCATTTCCACCGCGCTTTATGAACTGCTCCCAAATGTGGGAGAACACGCTCCCCTTTCTTGTACACATTTTACGCTCCAAACCAAACTACTGCAGCACCTGTTTGCAGCACAGAGGTAAACACAGACAGCGATTATGAACAAGGACGCAAAAGATGAAAAGTATGCACTTTGCGTCCTTTTATCTGCAATATGAACTGATACAAAGCAGCAAGTTCAACCTTAGAGCCCAACCTAATTCATAGCTGTGAAAACCGCATCACTTTTATAGTGTAATACACACCATGCAGTGAAACACCTGTAGAAAACTTTACATTGAGACGGCAGAGTCACAGCCTTCTGCTGCTTTCGTCACACGTTCTTGGTTCGAGACCAGCTGGCTTGCTGGGCTGGAGTTGAACCCGTTTTTCAGCCGAGCACCAAGTGCTTTTGCAGTGGAAAAGGCGCTGAATGGTTCAAATGCTGGCACCAGCTCCGGAACCCCGTTGGTGGAAAAGAGGCATCAATCCCTGTACAACTGCAGCAAGAGCTTGGTCCGTATTGCTGGCAATAAGTCGGATTCATTTCCAGTGGGTGTTGGACTTCACCAGGGCTGCCCTTTGTCACCAATTCTGTTCATAATTTTTATGGACAGAATTTCTAGTCCTAGCCAAGTGGTGGAAGGCTTCTGCCGTGGTGGCCTCAGAATCTCGTCTCTGCTCTTTGCAGATGATGCAGCCCTGTTGGCTTCACCAGGCGGTGGCCTCCAGCAGGCAGTGGAATGGTTCGCAGCCGAGTGTGAAGAGGCTGGCAAGAGAATTAGCACCTCTAAGTCTGAGGCCATGGTCCTCAGCTGGAAAAGGGTGGAGCGCCCACTCCAGCTCAGGGATGAGTTGCTGCCCCAGGTGGAGGAGTTCAAGTATCTCGGGGACTTATTCATGAGTGACGGGAGAAGGGAAAGGGAGATCGACAGACAGATCGAGCCTGTGTCCACAGTGATGCGGATGCTGACTATATCTTATTATATCGGATTATATCTCTCCAGCGTGTCCTGGGTCTGCATGTCCTACTGGAAGGAGGCTGTGGGCAGGGTGTCCTGGGTCTGCCCCTGCCCCAGCCTCCTCCCGATAGGACACGCTGGAGAGATTATATCTCTCAGCTGGCCTGGGAATGCCTTGAGGTCCCCCGGATGAGCTGCTCGAGGTGGCTGGGGAAAGGGAGGCCTGGGCTTCTCTCCTTAGGCTGCTGCCCCTGCGACCCAGATAAGCGGAAGAAAATGGATGGATGAAATTTAGATATCTGTAAAACATTACAGGCCAATTTCTGAGCACATGATTCAAACAGGCTCTACTCCACACAGTCCTCATTTATAAAGTGCTCTACAAACCTGAACCCATTTCAGTGCAGCCAGCCAACAATGAAGAACCACTTATTGCTTAAGACACAGAGAGTTAAAGTGGACAGTACAGTATATCCTTGTTTTTTCACATAAAACTCACCTCTGCAGCCAGGGGCAGCAAACCAACCAACAACCAACCCAGTGACATCACAAGATGGCGCTACAGATGCTGTAAAAACTTTAACTTTAAACACATTTCTTAAATCCAGCTTCACAGACAGCGTTAAATCTAGGATTGGTTTTTAGAGCAGGACTCCATGGTGTAAATGATCCTTTAGACATGCAGCGTTTTATATCCATTTTAATTCCTGTATTCCTCCATATTTCCTTCCCATCCAAATAAAGGTTAGCATCAATTTAAAATTTGAGATGAAGAATTTTTGAAAGCCTAGAAGTTTATGCACGTGTTCCAAAACAGTTCAAATTATTATGTAACATATCAATCTATGAATCACAGAAAAAGCACAGTGTATTCACTGGTATTAGAAAGCCAAGATTATTAAAAGTTAAGCTTGGTTAATTGTTGTAATAGAAGACGACCAGTGACTGGTAAGATGTAATTGTCAGACAAATTACAGTTCTTACAGAATAGAGTATGAAAGGTTGTCATTTTCATTGAAAAAGAAACTACTTACAATTGACTACCAATGACTTGAGGCAGACAGCATAATTTCACACAATTAGCTTTTGTGGAGGCAGAGTGGCGGGAGAGAAGAGAAACATGACAGCAACTCTGAAATGAGAAAATCGAAAAAACACAGAGTGTCTGAAGTGAGCAATAACAAGCCTTGTCCTTAAGAAGAAAAAAAATTACCTCAATGGAAAGGGAGATTGAATGTGAGGATTTGAATGTCGATGGAAAAGATTATGTTCTATTTTTATTGACAACATTGGCGAAAAAAAGTACTTTTAGTCATGATCAGGAAGTGTCTCTTAAAGCAGTTTTATTCCCTGTGTTTAGACATAAGCCAGCCACTGTGGAATTCTTGCAAATTGTGCAAAATACATTAAATATTAAGACGAAACTCTTCTCGACACTATGAAAGCTGTACCAGGACCCACATCATGATCTGGGTTTACTGTTGTAACCTTTTGTCCTGAATGTATAAAGAGGGCTGTGGGATTGTATGGGACGTATTGTGTGAATCAAGCTGGGAAGAAAAAGAGAGAGCGCTGAATGGCATAAAAAGAGGGATTTTAAAAACTACCTGAGGCTCTTTTGTTAACTATTTCATTTGGACATAATATACACAAAAAAAAACAAAAACACAACAAATGCTTCAGCTCTCTATTCCTTCCTTTTAACTGATCTTAGGTCAACGTGTCCTTTCCTCCACCTCTCTGGCTCTTTGTTTCCTCTCTTGACTTTCATAGCATAGCTTCTGTCTGTTGTTTGTTCATAGGCTTGTACAACGGTACAATAAAAAAGAGTGACCTCGGGTTACGGTACATTGATTTTCAAACTTACTTTTTGACTACATAAAAGCTTTCTCATGTATGATATAGAGACAGCACAAGGCTAGCATTCATTATTTACAAATGACCATTCGGGATCTCTGTGATGGTGAAGTGTTTGGGCTGCACACTGTTTCAACTACAGTACATTTAAATCGGAAAATTGGATGGACACTAATGAATGCTAACAGATGAGTACATATTGAATGTGCACCATTGTCATATTTTGAGGTCAGAATTCAAACATTCAAACCTTGATTATAATACGCACATTAAAATGCTCCCTCTCTCTATTCCACTGCACTTGGCAGAGCTCCCCCCTCCATTTACTGAATGACTTGGCGAAGGAGGTTACTGGAACCCAGTGGTATTCAGGGAACAAACCTAATTTGCTCTCAAATTTCTATACTTTATATAGGTGAGAATGTGCCCATCTTTTTGAATTTACACTTGCATAAGCAGTCTCCTTTCTGCATTAAAGAAAGGCAATGTTTTATAAACTCAATAAAATGCACGGCTGACATTTAAAGCATTTGGTTCATTTCTGTCGCCTCATACTGTGTGATATCGGGTACTGTATCCACTTGTTTGTTGCAATAGGTGCCATCATTAGAAAAAATGTCTCATGCATGATTCTCCAGTCCTCTTGTTTACTTCCAGGTCTACTGATTTTGAATGCTTACCGTATATCATCATGTCAGTGGTCTAAGGATAGAATATATTGTTCACTATAGGGATTATGATGACAAATTATGTGTTCTATATTATCACTTTGAAAAATCCTACATCGCCTCGTTCTCGAGTTATCATGTTCGACCACCCGGTGGGGTGACGTCAATACCCCATCAGCCTTTTTCAGGCTGAGGGGCATTGTCTACAGTCAGGGGCCAAAGTTGGATTCAGCAGGTGGAAGAACCCTAAGATTGTAGTGGCACAGCATGGGGAAAAGAATCACAACTCACAATAATTTCTATTCTAAGTTCCAGTAGATTTTCTTTATTTGCTGTGATGCAGCAATATCTGATTAAAAAATGAAGGCATTACAAGCAAGCTTTAAAGTTACAGTTCATCAAATGCCACTGAGGCATCCTTACCTTTAAATATAACCTCTCTTCTTCCCCTCCATCTCTGAGTGAACTTCTCTTTCATTCTGGGAAATACAACGGCTGGACCTTTAGCTCATAGACACACTGTGTGACAAACTGCACACAAACAGTTTGTGTGTTTGCTGATATTTTCTGAGCTGATAGAAATGTTGCATTTGAAATTACCTGCCACAACACGTTACTCCCATTATGCTCGCTCCTCTTCTGTAGCGCTTGGTAGATGCTGAAGAACAGCGACTGCAACTTACAGACATCTTTACCAAAAACATTGTTCCAGATGGCACTGGCCTGCTTTAACCCGAGTTCAGCACTACAAATGATGCATAAATTATATGTTTTTTGCCATTACATTTCTTTGTATGCGATAACCCCCAGTGATGGATACACCAATAGGATTGTCTTTTATATGTTATTGTTTCCGCCATTTAGGCTCAAATCAGTTTGATGTTTGAAGGCGTGCAGTGATGTGAAATAAAGACTTCCCTCAGATGTGTTAAACCTAAAGTAATGGGGCTGTATTGAAAACATAATGAGTAGAAAGCTCAGAAATTTGTGTTGAAATGTAGAGAGTAAAAGTAAAAAGTAATCCAAAAAAAAGAATACTCAAGTAAAGTACAGATACCTGAAAATTCTACTTAAGTACAGTTACTTCCCACCCGTGATGCAGCGTGCATGTTTATTTACTGAGGAAAATAAGTATTCAAACACTTTAAGCTATCCAGAATCCATATACATTTAAAAATCTATACAGTTTTTAAATAACTGTCTAAAGAAAACTTCACACACAAGCCCAACAGAAAATCCATACAAACACCAGAGGTTAGTGTCACCAAGTTAGTGTCCAACCGAATGTGAAACACGGGGGTGTCTCCTCTTTTATCCTTGAGTTGTTGCGCTGACTAAAGAAATAAAGAAACTGCTTTTGCATAATTTGATGATGTCAAAGGGAAGTTGATCTTTTGGAGATCAGATTTAATCACTTTAATCAGTTTATCCTGTTAGACAGTTCTGTGAGGTTATTATTATTATTATTATTATTATTATTATGTTCTGTGAAATCACAGTTAACTTGCCCTTTTACCTGCCACCATTAGATTGGAATGAGTTACAGCTCATGCAGGCACACTGGCATAAACAGATTGTATTAAACTGTATTATAGATTTCTGAAAGCAAACAAAGCATTTACAGCCATTGGCTTCAAGATGCTCTGGTGACTTACTTTGCTGTTATTTTGATGTTTGTGCTGTGAGTTAGACATTAAAAAAAAAGCATAGAGATGTCTCACTGAGAGGCCATTAAAGATCATTAAAGATCATTTTCAAACTTTTTACAAACCATTTCTTTTAGATGGGTACAGAGACCTACTAGAACCATTTATGCCTTCATTCAGGGCTGTAAAGTCCCAATTCAGAGGTTTTCAAAACTTATTTAATCTACCCGTCAGCAGCAAAGCAGTTTGAAAAAGCAAGCAGCCAAATCCACAACTGACCCATTTAGCTGCCACGCGACCTTTTCGAAGGCCCAGAGTGTCATTGTTTGCCTGACAGCAAAACAGCCAGAGAACCAATCACAGCAGAATACAGTATCTGCCTGATTCAGTCTAGCACTAACTCTTCAGTGCTGAGAAGCAAAAATGGCACCGACTATAGTGCATGCCTTCAAAATTCCAGGAATTGTAAGATGAGAAAAAGGACATCTATAAATCACTGGAGTTATCTTTGTAATCGCAAAAGAATCCATCAGATTAATGCTGCACATGCTACTAAAATGTCAACTTCTTCTTACACATATAAGTATTTCCACAAGCACAACATGTGCATTCAAAAAAAAGATGAGAGCCGCTGTTATTCAGTGTTTAACAGAAGTGAACTGTGAATATGTAACATTGTTTCCCCCATTCTTATACAATGTCTGCGGAGCGCTGTTACAATGAGAGGTTGTCAGAAAAGCAGAATGAACACAGCTGAACTCGGATGAACTGACTGTGAAGAAGAGCTTTTATCTTTTCAGACTTTCTTGCTTTAGGTAACAAACAGACGCACAGCCTCTGACTAAATTATAAAGGCAGAGCAAATAAGAGACCTGTAAACAAATGGCACTCATTGAAGATACAAAGAAAATTTATCACAGACGTTTGGACATTTATAGCGAAATGCTGAAGAGCTAATTCAAAGATCATTAAAAAAACTGTTTCTGGGGATTCTAAATGAGTGATATAGAGATTTACCAAACTGCTCTGTTTGTGCATCAGCCCCTCTGTATGTTTTATCTGCTTCTAGACAGTCGTTTTAGGGGGAAAAAGGAGAAGACGGGTTTCACACTGTGCAGTATGATCCAACAAAGTTATTTTCTTAGCTTTCCCCATGGTTTTCCAGACTGATGGCTTTTTGCTTGTCAGATATGCTTTCAAAGTCATCCAGTTATAAACCACATTTCACTTTTCACATTGCACTAACATAGCATTCACTCATCCAAGTACTGCTTCATTTTGGGAGAAATTGTGTTTTTCTGTTCTTTGCATAATCAAGAACTCATCCCTTTTTTATTATTATTATTTTTTGTAAATAAAGAATAAACATTTTTTGAAAGTTAAACCTCTCTTGCTCTATTCTGGAGATGCTACTCTGTATGAACGGTCCTTAATGATGGCCTCACAGGCCCTTCTGGACACAATGCTTTCGGCTTTTAATAGTTTGCTGTTCTCGCAGGGCTTTCTCTGTTTTTGCAGAAACACATTTTGTTGTTCTGTTTGTTGGTCTGATGAGAATAAATGCAAAAACAAGAGCAATTTTCTTAACAGGAACAGACAAAGTAACAGAGATTATCATTATAAAATGCCCTTCTGGGAATAAACACCCATGCTAAAAAAAAAATGCACCCTCTTTCCAGTCTAAGGTTTTATATACCAGGACATAGTACAAAACAATCTGGTCCTTAGCAGGGATTAAAATTAGGTAAACACAACCTCAGATGAACAGCATCACATGACATATTACAACAGTGTGTGAAAAACTAAGTACACCCTTCCTGCTTCAGTGGGAATTAAGAGAGAAAATAGCCCCCAGAATCAAATTCCCTATCCAAAACAAAATGCTGCCAGTTTAAATATATAATTAATAAATATTAAACTACAGTGGATTTCTAAGAAAACAATCTGCTTTGATTATTTTTTTCTGCTTTCCTGCAAATCCTCATTGGCACATCTTTTTTTTTTAAACTGTATATATTTTTTTACCCACATCTATAAATCCCCATGCATGGAAGGAGGCATCTTGTTCCATTTACTGAGATCAACAGCAAACTTTCATGTTTATTAACTCTCAAACAAAGTTTGAGCTCCCTGGAAACTGTAGTTCACCTTATAAAATGTCTTTGCAGTCATCAGATTTAAACCCAGTCAAAAACATCTGGGAGATTTTGGAGCAGCAGAACATTCTCCTACATCATCAACAAAACACCACATAAGGGAGTATCTTTGGGAAGAACAGTATTCCATCCTTCCTGTAGAGTTTCAGAGAAATGCCAAGGAGCACTGGAGCTGTTCTTGAGTTTTTTTTTTAAAAAGTAAACATTTTTTTCCCCTCTCCTTTTAGTTAACTATCTGTACATGGCTAATTATCTACTCATATTCTCTCCATGCATGTGTCATTTCATTGTTTTGTTTTTTTCTTTAATCTATTTCAGGCTCATTAGGTCACCTTCAAAAAGTTGCAAATGTGCATCAGTCAGCGAGTTAGTCAGTAAAGAACATGGCGGCATGACCTCCACACCTAATGAAAGTCATGTGGGAAAAAAAGTTGAAAAATAACAAAGGTAAGATGGTCAGGTCGATGTGTGTTGCTGTGTGAAATAACACCTCGGGCTATTTGATTCATTCAAAGTGGAGCTCCATGAAATCGCTAAGCAGTGTGAATCATTTGATGATGTATGCATTCTCATCACGGGGCACCAAATAATGCAGTTATGTCAGGAGCCGCTACAGTCCGAAAAACGGTCTCCCCTAACACACTGGGTGCAGCATAAGAAAAAGTCCACATAAGAAGCAGGGAGGGGTGGCAGTGGCCAAGTTTGCCAAGCAAGAAACTGAAGTTTGTTTCCCATTTGTGAGCTTTGTGTGTTTGTCACTTCATCTTCTCTTGCTGGCTACCACAAGGTTAGATATCAGAAAATATTGTGGCCCTTCATGATATTATCGCTGTATGTTTAAAAATAGCACTCTGGTTCCCGTGTGTTTTTATGTGTAACCAAAGGGTCAAGAACAAGCGTCCATATTGTTAGAGCTGGGAGTGATAGTCATCTCACTATTGCAGCAAGTGGTGCCTTGCAACACCAACACCAAAGGACAACATGTGTGAAACTCTGAGACACCAGCGGCTTTGTCAAAATGGCATTACCTGGCACCCTCAGAGTGGGGACAAGTTTGTGTGACCCGGTTTTGTGAAAACCACGGTACAGAAAAACAACTGTCAAGGCACCTCTATAATCTCAGAGTTTATGTCATGATATTTTCTAGCACTCACCGGAAAGTCTACACAGAGCAGAGACATTTCAAATCTCTGCTGACACGAGGTGACATCTGATGACGCAAGGATCGGAAATAAAAAGGACCGACTAACTTTGCAGAAGTGCAAATGCTGCACCTGCGCTCCAGTGAATTCTGGGTACAGAAATCTACACGCTGATGACATGCAATCAGGCTGTAGTGTCTCTGAAATAGGCAGTACCTGATGAGATGCAAAATCTAGACCTAATTAATAGCAGAATAAAGTTTAATATGTAGCAAAATCACATTTAAATTGCTACAAAATGTACAGTAGCTGCATTTTGAAATACAGTATTACAATAACAATGACAGACAGGACCCAGTAACAAGGACCCAGTGCTGCACTAGTTCCATCACTGCTATTATATAACAAAACTGTTTTTCCATTTCATCTGGTTTGTAATAATAATAATAATAACGTGCATTTTAGATTGTCCTTCACAAAATATTGAAGCCTGAGGCGTAGCTGAATGAATCCCTGCATTTTAAGGAGACATCATTAATTATAGTCAGATCATGTTATTTTCCTTTCATTATAAGAATCAGAAGCATTGATTGTCATAATAGAAATTGTACAACAAAATTGTATGCAGTCTCATTCAGTGCAAAGAAAGCAATCTAACTACCTTATTCAACATTTCTTCTATGTTGAAAAATAAAAAAAAGGAAATTTTTAATAAATAAATAAAGAGCATAAAAAATATAAATAAATATGTTTAAAAGTGTGTGCGCTTGAGTCATTATTGATTGCACAGCTGTTTATGTTAGGTTTTCCTGAGAAATAGCACAACTACTTGAAAATAA
>JAMQGT020002275.1:0-11499 GCA_024447675.2 Pterophyllum scalare | reverse complement strand
GGATCTGAAAGGAGACAGCCCAAGTCTCCTCTGAAATCATGAGTCTCCAAAGGGCCTTTCAAAAACCATGTCTTAAATCTAACACAACTATATTCTGATGGAATTTAAAATTAAATAGAAAAGCACACATAAAGTCATGCCAAAGACATTTTATTTCTCCGCCTTATTACTGCAGTATTTCTGTTCGTAAGCATCATGAAGGACTTGGAGGAGGAGTGCGTAATAGCGTCTCTCGTGAACGTGCCGATTAAAAACCTGCCATTTCCTTTAGGCTCTCAGAACTAGCACGGGGTGGCCTATAAGACCCCTCCTCCGCCTACTCCTCCTCTTCCTCGTCTTCTCCCCCCTGTCTCAGTTGCATCCAACCCTGGCAACATTGATTCTGCACCTATTCCTCCTCATTCAGGGAATTGAACCACCAACCCTGGCACCATCATATGTGCACCTCTGACTCCAGGTGAAGACTGCAGTCATATTTTCGGCACTGGTGAGGTACTGGTGTCAAATAATCAGTTTATCATCACACAGTATCACCCTCCCTCCTCCCCTTCCCCAATCACCGCTTCTTATGATCGATATCGTGTGATGCTCGCTGTGTTTACGTTCCCACGAGTGACCATGTGGTGTCTTCCTCTTCTGGGACCAAGAAAGGAAAAAAACTCTCTTGCTTCCCCTCGCCATATGGCCCGGAGGGCCCATACCGTTACAGGTCCTTATACATGCTTCCAGTTGAGTGTAGACGGAGCCCAGTGGACAGAGGCGCATAGAGACGTGCGCTTCAGGCCGGAGGAGGGAGGGAGGAGACAGCAGAGAAATAAACGTCGTTTTCTGGATATGTAGGGGAGGGGGAAGTTAGTGGCAGATGGCTTGTAAGGGTCTGTCCGCGTCTGAAGGCGTGTCGTGGTCCTTCACTGAAGACCCCCTTCCTCCTTCCCTCCTGCATTCATAATCAATGGAAATTAAAGCGCAGAGAATGGATGAATAGTCAGACCCCGAGTCACCCTTTTTTGTTTGACGCAGCTACTGGTGGGCAGGAGTTAAACTACAGCAGCCCCCTACAGTAGCACTTTAGTTAAACAGTCAGAGCTTGGTCAGCAACATCTTTGCGATGGACAGTATCCTAATTGTGTTTTCTGTTTTTTTGTCCACCCTTTTGGTTTTGAGTGTAGAAACTCAGTGCGTCACTCCAGGTGGAGATTGCAGTACAGCAGGGGTAGTTCATTGGAGAAATGGCCTTTCAGTTGAAGTTTTTACGAGTTATGATAAATATGACTAACTTCATAGGGTTATATTAGAGGGTAAAAGCAGGTCTTGGTGATTTTACCATCTCAGTGCCAAAAGTTAAAGGTTCATTGCTGCACCCAGATTTGTTGTCTTAGAAACACTAAAACATCCCAAAGTGCTTAAAGGCTGATGAAGTCTCCATTTTCCCTGAATAGAATTCATTTTCTGTCTCAATCGGAGGTTAATTGTGATGGTCACGGTTCTGCCTGGGTTTGGTTTGAGAAATGGTTGAGATGGACAGGTTCATTAATGGAGGAGGACTTTGTTTGGTTGTTGCCATTGATTAGGGGTAATAAGTAACTGTTATGTGACGCAAGAGGTGGAAGGTAATTGAGGGTAAGGACAGGGAGAACGTGCCGCTTTTGGGGGGGTGGGGGGTGGGAGAGGGTGGAGGTGGTGTCCGCCTCCTCTGACAGCCGGTGTGTAGGACGCACCGTGGCAGCAGGTGACAACGCCGGAGAGAGGCGCCAGAAAACACCGGCCGTGACGTACATATCTCAACACACTGACGCAATGTACGTGCAGAGCGCGCCAGCCCGCGCGTGGAGTTCGCAGTAGACCCCACTATACACCAGAAAAATCACACATCTAATGAACAACCTAATTAAACAACAACAACCCCCCCCCCAGCCTCCCACTCCTTATTCATATGCGCGCACATGTACGTGAACACGGAAACACAGAAAAGACTTTGGAGGGGGAATAAACATTCCCTTGCGCCACACTACACACACACACACACACACACACACACACACACACACACACACACACACACACACACACACACACACATATATATATATATATATATATATATATATATATATATATATATATGCTTGTTTCATGAAAAGTGTGTGTGTGTGTGTGTGTGTGTGTGTGTGCAGGGAGAGTACTGCGTATGGGATGTGTGCGCACGCTCATCCAAGTGAGGCGCGCTCACGCTGTTATTGAGGAGAGAGCAGGTGCTGCCCGAATTACCATACAGCTGAGGGAGAGAGAGAGAGCAAACTTATTCCTCCACCACACACACAACAACAAAAGTTCCCCCTTATGTTGGCCACGCGAGCAGCTCCGGTGCGCGCGCGCTCCTGATGCACGCACACACACTCCCAACCATAAACATGCAAACACTTTTTTTTCCGTCCTAGTGCGAAGAATGAGAAGAAGGGAGAGCAAAATAGAAAAGCAGGAGTCCAGCCCCTCATGTCGTTTACCTCATTGCGCAGCTCTGCCAAGGAATGTTTTCTTTAGTCTTTTGAGTCAATTCAAAGCATCAAATTCTTCCCACAGCTACAAATACCAAAATTTAGTGTGTGTGTGTGTGTGTGTGTGTGTGTGTGTGCTAAGAAAGAAGAGAGGAAGGAAGGGAAAAAGAGGGAGGAGGAGGATTGAAAAATAATTAACTGAGTCAGAGTTTGACCAGGAAACGCTTTTTCTTTCTTTTTGAGGGAGATTTCTGAATCAGCTTCACACTGTTAATTGGCACAGCTTCCAAAACATCTTAAGTCGCCCTCAACAAAGAAGTTGGTGCAGTGATGCAACAACTAGACAGATCAGCGCTGTTTACATTCACAGGCCAAGAGGAAATCTGGCAACTATGCGATGTTTGTCCATGTTACTACTTTGACAATTTCAGTGTGTGTTTCTTCTTATAGGAGTCTGTGATGTCTAAAGACCAATAAAAAAAATCACAATTATGTCTTCTTAACCCTTTGAATGTTAAATTTACCTTTTCTAAAGTTGGTAGAAAACAGTAGAATGAACTTGAATGTATTAATTTTATCTCAAATCTTGCCCTCTGTATGAAGTCTTACAGAAGTTTTCACTTCTTAAATACTTCCACACAGCTTTATTTGAGCTCAGGTATTAACACTGTATGATGGGCTACAGGGGGGAATAAGGAGGATGGCGGTGGGGTACTTGTATGGGATCCCATTGTAGAGAGCCAAGCCAGATTGGGAGGTGTAGTCGGGTCGCAGGAGGAGGGAGTCCATTTGCATGCTATTACCATAGCATGTGTCAGGCCGTATATAACAGGCGGGCAGGCGGCCTTGGCTGTAGACAGACGCACAGTTCACAGTGAGGAAAGACATCAGGAGGTATAAAGAAGCATGTTGGAACAGTGACAAATCTGCCCTTGGGTTAGACCAAGACCTTCACACAAAAAAAGCTTCTCCCCAACATTCTTGCTGTAACAAACAAGGAACCCTTCACTTTTTCCTCTTTACGCACTGGATTATAACGGAACTGGAGGACCGCTTTTCCCACCACAGCGCACGCGCACAAGTTTACTTATCTTGTTCTGTGATTTTATTTTTTTAAGGTTTGGGATTTATCCTTGTTTTTTCTGCCTCGGGACATGAGTGAAACCGGCGTGGCTGACACCCGCAGCAGTTGATGAGAAAACCCCGTGAGGCAACAGAAACGTGCTCAATGTATCTTCTTCAGAGGGACTGAACAGGAGGAGGCACCCTGACGACAAGCCGAGCCCCGAGACTTTTTACTCTATTTATTTATTATTTATTATGTATTTATTTAATATGGGGCGCGTCATCCTGCTGACTCTTGCCGTCATGTCCATGTTGCTGTGCCAGGTAAGTTTCCAAATCAATTTTTTTCTCCTCCAAACAATGAACCATAACCCACCCTCTACCTCCCCTACCCTCCCACCACAGCACACACACTCTCACAGAAGCGGTGCCGTGTGTATACTTAATGGTAATAAGCCGCTTTCCTCCGCAGGGGTTTTGCTCGGGAGTTTTTGAGCTGAAGTTGCAGGAGTTTCTGAACAAGAAGGGAGTACAGGGCAACAAAAACTGCTGTAAAGGAGGTCTGGCTTCGTCTTTCCAGCAGCAGTGCGAATGTAAGACCTTCTTCAGGATCTGTCTCAAGCACTATCAGCCCAACGCTTCCCCAGAGCCTCCATGCACGTACGGCGGCGCTGTGACGCCCGTCCTCGGCTCCAACTCGTTCCAGGTCCCAGATGCCATCCCGGAGAGTTCGTTCACCAACCCCATCAGGATCAACTTCGGCTTCACGTGGCCGGTAAATACAACATTCATACAAAGTGGAAGTTAAGGCTACGAAATTGCGCCATTTCTTGTAAATCTGTGCGTTAAAAAAAACAACGCACAACCTAGGGGCTCAGAGTGCACGCAGAGTATTTACAGGTATTTAGTTTCATCAGATCAGGTTAGGCCGTTTGCATTCAGCACATACAGTGTATGGCACAATCGCCTCGGGCCTTTACTTGATGTTATCGCCACATCTCCGCTGGCCACCTGTCACATGAAGCCATTTGTGTTCCCAGGGGACCTTCTCGCTGATCATTGAAGCATTACACGCCGATTCCAAAGACGACCTCTCCACGGGTAGGAACTGAATCTCCCGTTACATTTGTTTTTTCACATTTACGCACTTTCTCCTCCTTACCTTCTACTTCAACATGCACATTTCAGAGAACCCAGACAAAGTTATCAGCACCATGACCACTCAGAGGCATCTGACTGTGGGAGAGGAATGGTCCCAGGACCTGCACACTGGAGGAAGGACCGAACTCAAGTACTCCTATCGCTTCGTGTGCGATGAGCACTACTACGGGGACGGCTGTTCGGTGTTCTGCCGGCCGAGAGATGACGCCTTCGGCCACTTCACCTGTGGAGAGCGCGGGGAGATCGTGTGCGACGCCGGGTGGAAGGGACAGTACTGCACTGAACGTGAGTTGCAAATATTTTTTCAGTTGTAGAGTAAAAATATTTTGGTTGGAGGAAAGAAAACATTTGAAGTAAACACAAGGGGGGGACGGATCATTTAAGCATAAGACACGTTTTAAACGAGAGTTTTTGTTTTAGTGAAGGTGATGTAAAGTTCAAAAAGTTTTTATCTCTGTGTAAGTCTGTAGTGAAGTTCTGTGAGTGCCGTTAGAAGGCAATTTAGGGCGTAAACACCACGCGTACCCCTCCTCTCTCCTCCTTTTCCCCTCACACACACACACACACACACACACACACACACACACACACACACACACACGACCACTTGATTTATTCTAAGGAAAGTTTTTGGGAATAATCTCACGCGTGCCATAAATTTACATGCTACCTTCCGATTCGTTACTCTCGAAGTGGGCCAGTCGATGATTGGCTGAGGCGGGGGAGGTATTGTTTGAAGTGGGCAGCTGCCGGCAGAGAGGAGACAATGGAGCAGCTGTCGCGCACTGGCAACACACTCGCCAGCTGTCCACTCTTATCTACCCCAATCCGAGACATTAAGGGGAGTATGTGTGTGTATGTGTGTGTACACACACAGAATGAATAAAAGAGTTTTGACCCGCAGCGAAGAAGAAAAAAAAAGAGGGTGGTGGGTTGAGGGGCTCTGTGCGTGTGAGTGCGTGTGTGCACTCTGGGGCACACACACATTCACACACTCCCTCCTTTGTCCTCTGCACTATGTTAAGCTGAAAGTTCTTCTATGATGATAAAGAGATTGAGTATAAAGTAGCAGCTAATGAGTTCAGGAGCCACTACTTTACTTAACTTTAGTGGATTTAGGAGATACGTTTTTCTCTTTTTTTCTTTAAAAGCAAATCTTAAAAACAAGGCGCCTCAATGTGTCTATAAACCGTACTTTTCTTTTCCGGTACAGCCATTTGTCTGCCAGGATGTGATGAAGAGCACGGATTCTGCGAGAAACCCGGGGAGTGCAAGTGAGTTCTGTCCACAAGTTCACTGGGCCATTAATTAATTAGTGGGATGCGTGAAGTAATGTGAGTGGACTGACCGATGTTCCCTCCTAATTGGACAACAACAGGTGCAGAGTGGGATTCAAAGGGCGCTACTGCGACGAGTGCATTCGTTACCCAGGCTGCCTCCACGGGACCTGCCAGCAGCCCTGGCAGTGCAACTGTCAGGAGGGCTGGGGAGGACTCTTCTGCAACCAAGGTGAGGAGAGAGTCTGTGGAGGAGGGAGGGAGAGAGGTGGTGCTGTTGGATGAATGAAGTCATAACATGTAGGGTAAAGCTGGGCAGTGATTGGGTAAAAAGTTGAAGTTTTCTGGATGTCTAGGCTATATCCCAGTAAAAATGAAATGAAAAATCTGGTTATGTGTAGCTTAGAGCTTTTGTTCAGGCATCGATTACAAATTCTTGGATGAAACAGCTTCTTAAACATTGCTTATTTGGGGGAAAGGTGATAAAATGTGGACAAATCTTTATTGAAGAAAACATTTGCAAAGTTTGGTCAGCATGTTACAACTCTGGTTTGTCATTTATTCCAAACACAAAGTAAAAAAAAAAAAAGCCAGTAAAGAGATGGGAGGGAAACAGGATCAGCGACGTGGTAACAGAGCAGCAGTTGTTTCCAGATGAACAGCGAAGACAGGAGGCAAGGAAACAAAAAACCACTGGCAGGAGAGAAACAGTCAAATGTGTCCTGGGACAAAAGGACACACTGTCGCCGCCACTGCTGTCCCGCCATGTGTTGTGCTCCTGCTAATCCACATGTGCTGCTGTGTTTTTTCCAGATCTCAACTACTGCACTCACCACAAGCCCTGTATGAATGGAGCCACTTGTAGCAACACTGGCCAGGGCAGCTACACCTGTTCCTGCAGGCCTGGCTTCACTGGGGCCAGCTGTGAGATTCAGGTCAACGAATGTGCTGGAAACCCCTGCCGTAACGGAGGAAGCTGCACTGTGAGTGCTCGTGGCTCATCTTGAGTGAACTTGGAATAAGAATAGAGACATCTTGTTAACTGTGGCTCAGTGCCAGTGGTGTCTGAATGCAGCCTTTGTCACATGCCCTCATTCTTTCTTATCTACATTTTCTGTTTTGACTCATTCTTCACTTCATGTGAAACCTGAAAAACAACTGGAACAAATACAGCATGCAGCAGGCTGAAAATGCTGCAGATGCAGTAGCACGCAGATCTTGATGTCAAGTCTGTTCTATTTTTTTCCCCGCAGGATTTGGAAAACACATATACCTGCACTTGCCCTCATGGTTTCTATGGCAACAACTGCGAGCTAAGCGCCATGACGTGTGCTGATGGGCCTTGCTCCAATGGAGGCCGATGTGCTGACAACCCTGACGGAGGCTATTTCTGCCAGTGCCCCACGGGATACGCAGGGTTCAACTGTGAGAAGAAGATTGACCACTGCACCTCCAGCCCCTGCTCCAATGGTAAGAGAGAGTGTACCCAAACAGGATGAGGGTTTGATCTTTGAGATGCTCAGTGCAAACATGATTGCATGAACTGAACACTGACTCCTGTTCTCAGGTGCACGCTGTGTGGATCTGGTGAACTCGTATTTGTGTCAGTGTCCAGACGGCTTCACCGGCATGAACTGTGACCACACCGGGGACGAGTGTTCCACGTACCCTTGCCAGAACGGTGGCACGTGCCAGGAAGGTCCTGATGGCTACACCTGCACTTGCCCGCCGGGATATACGGGCCGCAACTGCAGCTCCCCGATCAGCCGCTGTGAACACAACCCCTGCCACAATGGTGCCACCTGCCATGAGAGGAACAACCGCTATGTCTGCGCATGTGCTCTTGGATACGGAGGTAGAAACTGTCAGTTCTTGCTTCCAGAGCACGCTGCCATCCGTGGGTCAGAAGTTCCCTGGATGGCCATTGGTTCCGGGGTTGCCCTGGTGCTGCTGCTTTTGGCAGGCTGCGCCGTTCTGGTTGGATTTTTCCGATCAAAAGTCCAGCGTGACAGCCAAGTAGAAACCGTAGGCGAAGCAGAGACAATAAATAACCTGACTAACAACTGTCACCGCAGTGACAGGGACCTGGCCATCAGTGTGATGCCGATGCCAGGTGTCAAAAATATCAACAAGAAGATGGATTTCTGCAGCGGGGACCCTGACGAGGGATCTTCACCAGAGAGGAGCAGCTACAAGAGCCGCCACCTGCCTGCAGATTACAACCTCGTACACGAGGTCAACTACGAGCAGGCGGCCAAAGAGGCCATGCTGGAGGCGGCCTGCAAGGACAAGGACTCGTTTGAGTTTGAGGAGAAGCGCAGCAAACGTTTAAAATGGTAATTAACGGTTACTCTAAAACTCTGTCAAACATAATGTGAGACTGTGGGCGTCCAAATCATGAAGCTAACGTGTGCTTTTCTCTCCTTCCTAAAGCGACGCATCAGAAAAGAAAGCCCCAGAAATGTCTGCATGTGCGGACACCAAGTACAAATCTGTGTTTGTGATGTCAGAGGAGAAGGACGAATGTATAATTGCAACTGAGGTGAGTTCTACTTTGTTTACACTTAACTGGAAATTAGATGTCTGTGGTCATTTGAAATAAAAAAAAAATACTAACGTTTCACGTCTTTTTTTTTGTGTGTGTGTTTCTCCAGGTGTAACAAGCCACCAATGGGCCGCCCGTTGTTCATTTACTCTATGGGAGAGTTTTTATGCTCCTTCAGATGCTGCTCTAAACCTAGGGGGAGATGTCCCGCCTTGAGACTGCTGCTGATACGTTTAACTGATATTCAGAGTGAGCTGGTTCTCTACTGGAAACTAAGCGCAGGCAGTGGCGGCCTGTGGGATTAGAACTGGCAGGGTTAAAAAATTTTTTTTAAAAAGTTTACAGTTGAAAGTAAACTGCTTCTTAGCTTTGTGTTCTGCCTGCTAACAGGGAGTGGGGGTTAAAAAGGAGATAAAATATAAATGAACGCTGTCACGTGGCGACGATATACGAGTTTTGTTTTTGCAACATTTGCACCCGGGCCTTTTCTCTAACCCACACGCCGTTGCTGAGCGCAGGAACTGCATCAAATGGTGGATGTTTGGCCATACTGGCCTGTTCTTCATGAGGCTGTTCTCGTGGGCCATGCGCCCATCACTGCACCCGTGAAGACTGTATGTATACTTGATCACTGTGTTAACTGAAGTGCGTTTTCTTCCCCAAGCCCTCCAGACCATTTTATGACATAGTATTGTTCAGTTCTTCTCCTGTTTGGGACACGAAAACTTTGTGTTAATTAAAAAAAAAAAACAAGAAAACAAGAAAAAAAACTTGCTTTTTGATACTGATTTTGTAAAATAAATAAAGAAAAAAAACAAGTTATGATTTAAAATTATGATTTAATTTAAGTTAATTTAAGGATTTTGTGTTATTTTTATTTTGTATTATATACTTGTGATGTTTGTTATAATTATTTAAGTTGCTTTTTTTAATGATATTTGCAAAGGCACTTCAGGTCAATGGGATTTCTTTTTTCTTTGTTTTGTTTTGTTTTTGAGAAAAAGTTATTTAAGAGGGATTGTACTGTACAAATTGTTATGTTACCCTTTCCTTTACCGTATTTGAATGAAGGAATTAGCCAAGACTATTTTTCCAAATAAATATTGCTAAACGTGAAAATGTAATTGCGCCCAACTTTTTGTTTTGTCACTCTGCAAAACACTTCTTTAGGGGTCTGTGAGCAAAGTTAATCAGTAACATCTGTTGTCTTCCCCTGGCGACCCCATAGTGGGCTTTTCTATGCCGACACTGTTGGCTACTGCCAGAAGTTGAAAGTGTCTCCCTGGAGACGAGAGAGGGGGCCTATTCATAAAAAACAATACCCCTACGCTAGATTTACCACTCCTATTCGTCCTCCTAAAGACCCAGTCAGGTAATTCATGCTCTGAAACTTGCCTGCTGGACCACTTTAGGTTTGCTTTTCAAGCCTTGACTTCCTGTTTCTAGCAAAAATAACTTTTCACTAATAACACCTAAAGTTTTGTCACACATGAACACAAACGCCCCTACAGTATGAAATCAGTTTCTTTAAAATCAGTTTAGATTTCTCTCTTATTTTGGCCCACAAAGACACAAATAACTGTAAATGATCAGCCTGGTAGAGTTTGTCCTCTGGTGGGGTTTATGAACGTGCAGCCTTATGGGAACAGACTTCAGCAGACAATGATGGAATTGACAATGGAGCACACAAAAGGCCACCCTTGGGAGAGCCTGCGTGTCCCTCGGCATGCTGGGAGAAAGAGAGTAACAGGAACAGATGTTGTTGAGTAACAGATGCCTTCTGGCCAGAGTTCAGCCGCAGCCAGCCAGACCTTCAAAGGCCTGAGTAAAAAAAAAAAGATTATCTATGGGTCTTCAAGAAGCGACAGCTTTTACATTGTCTTCCTTCCTGATAAATTTGTTGGGATTTTTGAGAAATGGTCGACACATGAGAGCACCTACGAGGACTTTAGTGCTGAGCGGGGAACACAAAAAACTACAGCACTGAATCAGCGGCCCGAGAAATTCAGGGAAGCCATTTTTCATATTTAGTTTGTGCTATGCAAAAGTCTTTGAGCAGGAGTGATAATATCTCATTTTTTAAAAAAAGTCAAACTTAAAAAACAAGAATTGTTCTGCAGGCAGAAATAGTTTGCTATAAAGCATCAGTTTTATGGCAGAAAAATCATCTGCTTCCTGCCATAAAAGACTAAGAAAACGAACACTGACGGCTGGGAATTTTTGGCAATTTTCTTAAAATTAATGAAGCAACCGGCTTTTTAAAATGATTCAAACTGAGTTTTCACTGAATTTTTAAATCGCTGCCATCAACTGGCAAAAAAACACTAGGGATGCAATGATTGGAAAATTCTGCACATACCCATGCTCATTTTTATTTTTGCCAAGGAAACAAATAACCCTTCCTTATGAAAGCAAACAAACAAACAAAAAAACAAGTCTCAGCTCTTTGGTAATTTAAACATCTTTAAAGGAAAGAGAAGTCAGTCATACAAGCTCTGAAGGTAAATCCCAGATTTAAGGGCAAATACTCGGCTACTGTCATACTGAATGTACTCTTTGCTGATGTCATCAAGGCCGACATTGACAAATACCGATATTTGATTAATAAATTGGCGTTTCCCTAAACAAAAATTTTTATTTTTATTCTTGGGCTGTGCTAGAGTAGCTTTTCCTGATCCAAAACAATTCCTATTTATCAAATAGCAGGCCTTCGTGCAGCCCCTCAGTTAATCCACTGCCTGTAACAAACTGTTTTAGCTCCTTTAAGCCAACTTTAATCTGATTGGCTGACCCGTGCACACCGAAGGTTTGAACAGCAGGTGGGCAGTGCTGCTGTGCTCACAGTCAGAGCTGTGTGAAATATACAGTGGGTACAGAAAGTATTCAGACCCCTTTAAATTTTTCACTCTTTGTTTCATTGCAGCCATTTGCTAAAATCAAAAATGTTCATGTTATT
>JAMQGT020002274.1:0-50739 GCA_024447675.2 Pterophyllum scalare | reverse complement strand
TGTGTTATGTACTTCGTTCAGTTACGTATTGTTGTGAGTGAATTAGAAGGTCAGCAGCGGGCCTCTGGGAGAGCCATGTTTCTTTTGTCAGAGCCCCAGAGGGAGGGAGCAAAGAGGGAAGCAGGGAATGAAGGAGGGAGGGAGTGAGGGGACGAATGGATTAGCCATTTTTTTCTTGGCTTGCCAGGGAAATCAGTGAGGGCAGAGCACTGGAGCCACCCCGCCTGCCCTTTTCTACCTCTAATGCTTTTTACTGAGGAGACCCATTCACTGAAGCGCTGCCATGTCACCCTCGCCAGGAAAGAAAACAGGGGGAGGAGGTGGGAGAGGAGGAGAAGGAGGGGTGGCATGTATACTTCACTGAGGGAGGGGAAGAAGAAAAGGAGGGAGTATGAGGAGGCCTGTTAAGACTCCACTTCTTGGGTTTCACAGTTTGAACTGGGCCTAAAATGTGTCTTTAGTTAATGCACACTGGGGCTGCTTTAGTGTCCATCTGATGGTCTGGAAGAGGAGGCGGAGGAGAGGAGAGACTGATTTTTAGTTTCTCTGTTCCTGTAACGCACACACATACACAGGCAGGCAGATAAGCAGGCTAAACCCTCCACCTCCCCACCACCACCGCCACTAAACAAAGGAGGGGGCTGGAACGGGCAGTGAACACCAACTGACATAAAACAGGCTTTAAAGGCCCAGTAATGAGAACCATCTGAGGCCAAGGAAAGCAGAGAAAAGCACAGAGCAATCACAGGCAAAGGCGAACAAACTCTTTCTCATGAACACAATCTTATTCTGGAGCCTGCGGACAGGGCAACGGGCAGGGAAGGCAGCGCTGCCAGAGGGGGATTATGCGGGAAAAGCTGAAGAAGCTCGAAACACATCCTGCCTGAGAGGTGGAAGAAAGAAAGGCGCCTGTGTCTCACTCTTATCCCCACAGAGCCCAGAGGAGGATCTAACAAATACATCCCCTGTACGCGCAAACACACCCAAACAAACACTCATGTCTGTCGAAGCCTCTTTTTTACTGCCTTTTCCCTCCTTCAATACTGCACACACAGAACATATTCTTCTCCAAACAACAGTTCAGCGTGTTTGTCTTCCATTACAACACAACACGGAAAAGGGATGAGAGGGAATGGGAAAGGAAAAGGAGAAGAGTGAAGCGTTGTTCAAAGAGCCAGGAGGGAGGAATTTATGTGGATGTGGGAAAAATACACCACCCTCTTTCAACGGCTTTTTTTTTTTATTACAGAGTGAAAGCAGGGGCCCCCACAATCACTGCCTCATCATCACAAGTATGGAGGGAATATGCGTATGGTTGTAGTGAAGAAATAATAGAAGACGAAAGGGAAGACATAAGTGGAAGGAATTGCATCAAGAGTAGAAAAAGACAAGAAAATGGGTAATAGTAGGAATATTTACCTGAAAGCCCCACAGGGGCCGAATAAGTTGTTCCTCCAGTTTCACTGGATGAGGGTCCAGAGTCTGGAGAATCTAATGAAGAAAGAGAGAGTCTGAATTAGTACTCTGAGTGTGTGTGTGTGTGTGTGTGTGTGTGTGCGCATTTACATGGCAGTGAGAGGAGACAGCACAGCAGCAGCTGTGAGGCCGTCAATCACTTTGGTGAAATCAATGCCTAATGAAGACGCTGACAACGAAGCTCACACCCTCACACATACGCACAGAAGACTTGCAGAGGAGTGCTTCTCACACCCCTGATAATCCCCCCATAATCCACTGCTTCAGGAAGAACGTTAGCCCTGCTTCCCCTGCATAGATGAGCTGCTGATCTGAAAAGAGCTGTATTCTTCCTGCTAATGATCGAGCAGAGGGTTCAGTCTGGGCATGATAAACCCCGCTCAATAACCGAACACAGATCAAATATTAGAAGACCGTCCTGGGTCTGAACTGACCCAGGACGGTCTGCCTCCCTGTTCCTGTCTAAAGGCGAGCGAGAAAAACTACAGGTTCCCGCTCTCTCCTTTGTTTTTGCATTTGAAAGCTAAACTCCCATTTAGACTTCTAATCTAGACTAGTTTCAACACAACACCTGAATTCAACAAAACCACAGTGTGTGCTGAGAGGAGCAGCAACACTGCTCCCAGCGGGCTAGCACCAAAACAGAGCTGCTGCTGCTGCTCCTGGTGGTACCTTGGTATTTACTAATGACACACATTCCCTTTGCTGCACGTCAACAATGCCCTAGACCTTGTATCTACTGAACCACAGTATGAAGGTGGTGGCACACGCTTTGACTGTGCAAGAAGTCACAAAAAAAAAAAAAGGCGGTTTCACTGATCCCTTCCACGCTGCCCCGTCCAAGCGCAGTCCATGCTGCTGTGGTCACGGTAACGAGATGCACGGGCATAACCCAAGTCTGCCTCGCTTTCACTGGCTGCCAGCAGCCTTGCCCTGGTCTCCCGGGTAACAGTTCACAGCTGACCACAGGGCTGAGGGGGCATCAGAGAGAACGAGCTAAACAGTGTGTGATTTATATTCCCCAGAGCTGAAACAAGGTAGCGTTTTATGTCTGGGCTGCTTTCATATTGACCGCTACTGCTGGAGTGGACAGGCACCGTGACACATATAACCCCACTTCCTGCTTGCTGGAATCATAAAACCATCATCATAAAATTCATAGCTCTTCCGCTTCGTGCAGACATTTAGCTACGTCTGATCGCCCTCTATGCAGATTTTCTGAATGTCATGAGGATTTACCACAGCCTCAGATAAGCCAAACAGAGAGAGAATACTATAGAAAAATTGTAATAACCTCCAGTTATATGAAGAAACTGATGACTGACAGTTCCCTGAGGCGGTAGGGAAAAACCCCTGGCTTTTTGCATGATAAGCTTATTTGTCCTGAGTGTGTGTGTGTGTGCGCACCCTCCAGCATGCTCCAGTGTCCTATTAATATTTCTTTCACCCTACTTTGGCAATAAGGAGACAAGCAGACATAGTCGTCTTTGATTAACCGCAACTGCACTGACTGAATGCAACCAAATGAGGAAGAAGCACAGCAGGTAAGCTCACAGATGCTGCTGCACTTAAAACTGAAGCATCTGCTTGCACACAGACATTTTCTGTGACTTTTGGTGACATTTAATTCCCATTCCTACTTTTTTTTTTCCCACTTTGCTCTGGTGTGTGTGTTTGGGGGTGGGGAATGGTAGCATGAGTTGTATAATCATTTCCTTTGTGTGCATCCAGCCTGCTTTTCCTATTTACCTTCTTGTTTCCTTTCATCACTGGAAAGTCTCCAACTGAACTCATATGGAGACACTGCTCCAACTCTACAGGACAATTAGGCATCACATTGGATGAGTTGAACTGGTCTGCTCCCCCTCCCCCCGCCCCATTCTTCTTTCCAATATTTTAGATCAATCATACTTGCATTTAAGTTGTCAGAAATGCTCTTTATGGATAACACTATTGCTAAAGCAACAAAGACAGAGGGAAGGGGGGCTTTGAAGAACCGCAGCTGCAGCTGCAATGACTTCCTATTGTTTCCACTCACTGAAAGCCACTTTCTCCTCTTCTCCTCCTGACTAACTGGCTGGTCGCCTGACTGGTCATTGTTTAACTCTGAGCATTTTCTGCACTTATAGTAAGCAAGATGATGAGTAAATGAGCAAAGACGCAGAGGAGAGGATAAGAAATTTAAAAAAAAAAAAACTCTTGTACGTCTCACTCTATTCTAGTTACGTGTGAAATTTAACACACTTCAAAACTGACCTAACCTTGTTGACATAACTTGATGCCAATTTCCCACACTGGGGAAGAAAATGACAGCAGGAACAATATGTGGAGGGAGCCCACAATTAAGCAGTTAAGGGAAAAAAAAAAACAGAAAAACAAAAACACTGTTGCAATAGTTGTGCTTTAGATGTGGAAGACATTACAACATAAAGCCTCTCTTCTGCTCTGTAAGACACCAAACTGGGAAATGGGGACAGTGACACCCCCAGCAATACACACATAGACACACACGTCCTCACCCTCATTCTGTTGATTAATTCAGCTGATAAAGACTGGCTGGCTCCAGAGATGCTGCTGTCTGTCTCTCCCTGTGCTGCCATTCACAATAGACAGACAGACAGACACACAAACAAACTACCCCCTCTCACCTCCCCTCCCCCTGTGATGTGCCAGTCATTCAGTCTATAGCTGGTGTCTCAACTTTGTACTGCCTTGCCCTGGCTGCCAGCCATACTGGAAATGGCCAGCCAGTCAGCCAGGCGTGCCACTCCACTGCTATCATAAATCACAACATAACATGGAGCCATTTCCTACGCACACACGCACTGCAGAGGCATAGACGACACAAACATTCTTGGATCCAAAATAGCCTTTTAGATGGAAATGTTATGCAAAAACAAATGGGTATATGAATGCATGCATTTATGAATCAACATCAAGCTCACCTGGTGGTTTAAGATAGTCCATGGGATAGCGGGAATATGGTGGAGGAGGAGACTCTGTATGGAGAAAAAAAAAAGGAGTACATGAGAAGAGGAAAAAAAAAACAAGGGAGAGATCTAAACTTTATGATAAGATTTGTCATTTTTCAGGGGGAAAGATTTGTGTCTGTCAGCTCCGCCTGGAGAGGCAGGCAGCGAGGCCGGCTGGGCGGCTATTGCCTTTCATTGGCAGGCAGATAAACAGGGGGCCGCCTGGCGCCAGAAGGGCCACTATCAGCGTCTAGGACAAACTGAGATACGGGCCTCTTTTGGCCCAGGACGCCAAGCAAACGCGCGGATGCGCGCGCACGCACATACGCACACAGAGACACACAGACCCTGGAAACTTCACTGTGGAAAGACTGAACGACTGTAAAGCCCTAGCTGCGTCGCTCTACGCCTTGTAAATGCCAACCATGAAATGTTCAAATACCAGAAAGGCTGTTTGTTTGAAAACCGCACATCTGAAGTGCCCAAAAGCATGTTCTTTAAGTTGGGATGCAGTTTAATTTATGGTTTTTCACATCGACATATTGAGTATTTTAAAACACATCCAATCAATGAAGTCCGCTTTAGTAGTATAACATGACAAAATCGGGATTTAATGACGCCACACTTCCGAAAAGATGTAGAGGGACACTCAGCACACTAGTTTGACCTTATGGAAACTCAACACAACTGTGCCAACAGAGGTGATGTCATTTGAATTAGGCTAATTAGCTCTTTAGGTAAATCTATGACATGATGTCACAGTGGCTGAACTTGAACGTGCTTTCAAACGAGGCCTGATCACCAGAGAATTAAAAATATTTGTTGCAAAGATATGGTTGCTTATAAATCCAACTCACCGAGTTCACAGAGCCTGCTCATGTGGTGGGGATTGCAGCAAACGAGCTCTGGGTTGATTTTCCCGTAGGATTCACAGCAAGACAGCCTCTTCAACTCCGAGGAATGCCTGAGGTCCGGCCACCTGAACACTTTGTAGAGCAGCATGGGGAGAGAGTAAGACTGTTGACCCACTTTGGCGTCCACTTTGCTGGGCAGGAGCAAGCAGGGGCTTCGGGCACCCCCCTTGGACTCCACTGCCTGCAAAAGCACCTCTAATTGTTTCTCTTTGATCTTTTTCAGTATTGAGTGGGTCAACGCTTTCAATTCAGCCTCCGACCCTGCGTTGGACTTGGCCACCTTTGTCGTTTTGCCCATGCAGCAACCCCCGGAGCCATGCGTCCCTCTATCCGCCTCCCCGTCGCCCTCGACGGGCGCACGGCTCCTCCAGAGTCGCCGGACGAGCCCCGATCGTTTGGTCCTAAACATGCGGGACGAAAAGAGGGTTTCCCGGCTAAAAAACGAGCATTGTGTCCGCAAATCATGAAGATTCCGGGATCCGAGTCCAGGCGATGATAAGCAGCCTGAGAAAATACGGTGGAAAAACTGGGGTCTGGACAAGCAGAGGAAATCTGTAGCATACGCCAGTCTCTTTTGCCGTCTCCTGCACACCAGATCGCCGAAAAGCAGTCAGTGTTCACGGGACAGTTAACTTTTCCTCCGGTAATAAATTACCATCACCTTCAGGAATTTAAGACTTATGTATGATGATTAATCTAGCAGAATATAATCATTAATAGCGAAGGGGAGCAACTCAGCTGCGCGTAGCCTAAAGGTGTTACAATTTTCACTTGGTGATGTGCAACCCAGAGCAGTGAGATGACCCCTTTAAAAAAAAATACCCCAGGCCGATTTTCAGCAAATAAACGCCGCCTTAAAGCTTTCTACCAGTGCGCTTTAGCTCTAGTAGAAATTATAAAATATGGGGCCTAATTAAGCCTAAAACGCAATCGCAATTATCCCATGAAAACCGAGGCTCGCTGCTGTGTCTTCAAGAGCATTAATCCACAAAATCCTTGATCCAACTGCACAGAGTGGGGTTCTCCACCGGGCATGCGGAGGCTTTTTATCCGCTATCGTCTAAATATGCCAGTCGTCTGCAGAGGATGTGGTCTGCCGGGGTTGAGATGAGCGTCGTTCAGCGAGCCAGGGAGCAAATCCAGGTCTGAATCTCTCACCCAAGTTGAGTTGCGTTTGTAAAGCCAGAGAGAAAGCGAGAGAGACCACTCGTCCAGTCACAGAGCCTTGTAACCTATTTCAGTAGGCGAATCCTTTCTGATAAAATAATCCAACCTCGTATCTCACACGAAGTTTCCGTGGAAGGGAGCGAGCCGCTGAGTGTGATCTCGAGGGGGAGTATGAGCCTCTCTGTAAATGAGGCGGATGGTTTGGGTGCCCTTGCTCCGTCTCCGGTCTCCAGTGCGCATTGACGCGCCCGGTCACGTGTGTGTCTAGACACCCTGTCGCTTAAAAGAAATGTGATTGTGTGTTGCGCAAACAACAGATCAAGCAGAGCCTGCGGCGCGCTCGTATACACACACACACACACACACACACACACACACACACACACACACACGAAAACCTTTGAAAGCAGGAAAGTTTGGGGCAAAAAGTTGCCAAAGTGTAAAGTTGAGAATTAAAGGGCAAAGTTGAGAAACTATGAAAAGATTATAAATTCTCATAAGAAATTTCTCTGTCATTATATAATGCTAAATAATTGGTAGAGCAATGGTGACGTAAACTTGGTTCCTTTGTGTCATATACAAGTTTTTAATTTATCTGATGATTGTAACTGAAACTGACAACTCAAGATTTGTTGCTTTACTTTTCGAGCTCCAAACCTGTTATCCGAGATATTTTCTGTTTTATTAACGCACTGCCTTTATATTAAAGCAGATCCCCTGTTGAAGTGTGTGTCATTTAAGCTGGAAACACTGATTTCCACTTTATTCCCGTAATATAACATTTTTACATTTGTCATCTGGCCATCTTGATTACGCAGGTTGGTTTGGCTTAGGGGGCCGAGTGAGATAATGCCACAGACGGCATTTCAACTACTCACCGGATCTGTGGGGTCGTAGCTGAAGCTGGTTCAGATTAGTTTTTTTTTAGGGTCCTCTACTGCGTATAAAAACGTTCCTGCAAGGCTTAGCACAGGGAGAGAGGCCGAGGAAGCATGTCCGAAAGCCAGATGGGAGCGCGCTGCTGCCGCCCTCTGGACGTTTGGTTTCCAGGTGGGACAAACGTCATCACTTTTCTGTCTTAATCATCAACACAGCAATTTCCACCCAGTTTTATTCATCCAGTGCACGGGCCCATCAGTTTCCCGACTTGCCTGACAGCAGATGGGATGTGCCCACTTGACTGCTGTCTTTTTTATAAGCTGAATCCATATTTATTATGACAGGCGCAGCGGTTTGATTCTGCTGATTTGATCTGTTTACTGTATTGTGTGTCGCTTAAGAGGCAAAACACACGCGACGTCACTGAAGTGTGACAGTTTATTTATTTTTATATGTATTCATAAATGATCTGTCCTCTTTTTATACATTTATTTTAATAAATAAAAAAAAAACCCTGAGCTATACACACCGAACCTGAAGGATTTGTACCTTAAATCCACGTTTGTGATTGAGACCCTCAGAGGACCTTCTAGCATCTACCAAACACTTTGCAATGTGAGCATGAATAAAGTGCTTTCCTAATATGCATGTGTGTGTCAACTATGTGTATTTAATAGGGTTACCTCCGCAGACAGAAGTCCAAAGGAGGAGGCGATAAGGGTGCTGCCGGGCAGAGGAGTGGGTGTCTGTCTGATAATGATGATGATTGCAGAGATGTGCGGGGTTGGGTGTGTGTGTGTGTGGGGGGGGGTCGATGGATAGGGGTCGTTCTGCCCGCATTGTCCCGGGATCACCCACTGGCGCCGAGCAGGAGGAGACGCAACAGCCCAAACAGCGCAGGGGGCTGTGCCGTTTTTTTTTCTTTTTCTTTTAAACCAAGTCTGGAAGCAATCAGTCAGGGGAAAGGGTCTGTCAGAGGTATTGTGGAAGTCGCTTCAGACGCACATTGTCCCCGCCCCTCTCTCCCCTCCACTTCTCCTTGCCCTTCCTTTTGTGTGTGACTATTCCCCAGACTCCAGGAAGTAGACAATTTTATCTGACCATTTTCCATTTCAGTCTGGCTAGGAATATGTCTGCAATAAGGTGCATGACAAGGATTCATTACATTTTTTCTGTCACCACATTTACATTCGTTTCAAACCAGACCTCACAATACTTGAGGTAAATACTGAGTGATGCATTCAGATGTAATCCTGTAATTTGGTGCTGTGGACACATGTGGACTTGCTTATGATGAACCTTCATAACTCATATAAATAGAAATACAAGCATATATACGGACTGACTGTGCCATCTGTGAAAAGTCATATTTCCTCAACTTCCATCAAAAGAACACTCCTCCTCTACTACTTTAAATACATCACCTTATTCTAATCGGGACTGGGGGAATATGACATTTTATTCATTATGACAACATACACTCAGTGGAACCTGTACATACTGATTAAGTCTTCATAGCACAGATTCAACAGGGTGCTGGAAACATTCCTCAGAGATGTTGGTCCATACTGACATGACAGCGTCACACAGTAGCTGCAGATTTGTTGGCTACGCATTCACGATGCGAATCTCCTCTTCCACCACATCCCAAAGGTGCTCTATTGGATTGAGATCTGGTGACCGTGGAGGCCATTTGAGTACAGTGAACTCATTTGAGCTTTGTGACATGGTGCATGATCCTGCTGGAAATAGCCATCAGAAGATGATACACTGTGATCATAAAGGGATGGACATGGTCAGCAACAATTTTTGGGTAGGCTGTGGTGTTTAAGCAACGCTCAATTTGTACCAAGGGCTAAGAAAATATTCCCCCACACAATTTCACCACCACAAGTAGCCTGACCCACTGATACAAAGCGGGACTTCTGGTATCAACAAGGCATTTTTCACCCAGAGAACCAATGCTCTGTCATTCTCTGTAAACCCCAGAGATGGTACTGTGGGAAAATCACAGCAGTTTCTGAAATATTCAGACCAGCCTGTCTGGCACCAACAACCATGCCACATTTAAAGAGACTTAAATCGTCTTTTCCCCCCATTCTGATGCTTGGTTAGAACTTCAGCAAGTCCTCTTGACCAAGTCTACATGCCTAAATGCACCGAGTTGCTGCCACGTGATTAGCTGTTTAGATATTTGTGAAAAAGCAGTTGAACAGGTGTACCTAACAAAATGGCTAGTGAGTGTAAATTAGTCATTAGCCCGATTTTCCATAAACACCTCTCACCTTTTAATATCTCTGGTTGTATAAAGCACTGCAATGTTGCAAATCAATGAACAGACATACTTAGCCACTGGTTTGATGTGGTAACTGTCTTTACATGATTATTGCATCTATGTGATGCCCCCAAAATAATCATTTCTATCCCTTCCATTCATTGTTTTGACTTCCCTTTACTTATGTTATATTCTGTTCATTCATTTTCACAGCCCCTTACTGTGGTTAGTAGATGACATGATTTCAGACAGTTCTTTCTATTCCTGTCTCTGTATGATGTTAGCAAGAGCACATACCCTTGATATATCATCTCTTCATTACAACTCTAGCCGTGCAGTCCCACCCACCTGCTGGTCAAACCTTCTGTTTGCATGGAACCACCAATCAGAAGAACGGTGGCATATTAGCTAAACCTGCTTGTTTTCTAGAGTGGATGACCCAAATGGGCTGCACCAAGGCCCGGTATAAAATTATTATTTTTGAACTGTGCAAAGCTACTCTAGCAGAGTCCAAGAATAAAAAAAATGGAGCTGAAAGTGCTTTCTGCCAGCTAAAGTTCTCACATCCTAAGGCTACAATCAGCAGCAGGTTACTTTCAGCTTAGTTTCATATTTCTCCTCTGTTCCCAGTCTTTGTGCTGAGCTACCTTCCAGCTCCAGCCTTATATTCATAAGACATATATACAAAGGTCTTGCTCAGCTCTCAACCAAAAGCAAATAAATGTGTTTCAAAAATGCTGAGCTATTGCTTTAAGAGCCTCGTTAAGCTCAATCAAGTGACCCTGCAGAGGTCATTCAATTGAGGGCATGCAGTTGGGTAAAACAGCATTATACAGCAAGAGGGATGATTAATATTCTAGACAGCAGTCCTAGTCTTTACTATAATTTATTGGCACAGTGACTGCTTCCAGACAAGGGGGCCCACACATATGCAATTAAAGAAGCTTATTCTGTGTGAATGAAAATGTTAAGCACAGGGTGAAGACTGCACGCAGGCAGCCAGTCACTGGTGAGATAAGAATGATAGAAATAAGACAACTTTAATTAAATAGATAAGAGAAAACTTTTTTTTGTCACAACTTGCACATCTGATATCATGACTGGAAAGATCAAAAACACCCACACTGGTAAATGATGTTGCCTGTTTAAAAAAAAATAAAAAAAATTAAATAATGGTATGAAAAGAAAAAAAAAAACTGCATGTGCTTCTGTTGGGAAAAAAAAGTCGACCATTATCAACATCTCCAGAGGGGTTTGCTCTATAATGAATGAGAGAACGCTTCAGTCTTGTCCTCAGACATGCGGTGTGACCCACATTTTATCCCAGAATGCTAATGTTAGCTGCAGACCTACCAACCTGCCCCAGACTCCTTTTAGCCAACTGAATTTTCAATGAGTGAGCTGTGAATTTTTTCCTCTGTATTCTCTGAAATAGGAACTGAATTGCTTCCATTGCAAAGTAAGTTAGGATATCTTGCCAAGATCTGTCATACTGGATACGGATAATTAGTAAGATGTAACTGACATCAGCTGAATATGAGTCCCAAGCTCATCTCATTGGTCCAGAGTTAAAAAAAAAAAAAATGGAGTCAAGTCAGTATAGAAACTGAAAAATACTGGTCAGTTACATTTTAATACAAAACGCAATGTGAAAACAAGAGGTAAACACATTTCAAACTAGACTGAAATGGTAGGTAGTCTCCTACACTAAAACTGTCTAATAGTCTAATAAGACAGTCTGATGATAAATCTTACCTCTGTGAGGGTTGCAGTCTTCAGTTTCAGTTGACGTGATGAAGAAAAGTTGCTTCACCTTGGTTTCCACTGTTGTATGAGTCTGCTAAGTTAGTGCTGGGTAAAACCTGAGAACTGGGTGCAAGTTCAGAATTTCAGCTTTGGCCAACAAGCAACGCAGTAGGTAGCTCATGGCCTACAGATAGTGGTCAGTCAATAATAATAATAATAAATGAATTTAATATTATAACTTATTCAATCCAAATGTTTCAGATGGATCAAAGTGAGGCCGACACACTGAGATGCAACAATATTACTTCATATCCAAGCACATCCCTAATAGCCATGCTGAGTGCAGTGAAGCACAAAGAGTCATGAGAAATGTTATATCAAATTTGAGTTTTCATGTAAGGAGCATTTTTTTTCCTGTCCTCTACTGGAAGATTCTTTCTTGTCCAAGGAGTTTTTGTCTTTTCAGTATCAGCTTAATGTCTACAAGGTGTTGTTTGATAAACCTCTCACAGAGAACATCTACTTTCAAACTTCTGTAGCCCGGTTTTGGTTAGGGGATTACATTTTTGACATGTTAATAGCTCGAGGCCTCAGTGCCCCAGTTCTCTTTAAAGGCTACTGGCATGAAACTATTTTGATGATCTGCATACATTTAACTGTCCTACATGGAAGAGTGCCCAGGCTCAATCGTGACACTGATGTCAGTCAGTTTCTTTGTCCATCCAACTAATTGCGTGATGTTCATGGATGATTTGTTTGTAGGGGATGAGTCCTTCGCAGGAGCTATACAGTATCATTCACTTCCCTGCACTTATGTTTAATTTATAGTACCATGATTGTGTCCGTTTGCGGACGTATTTGCCTACAGAGAGGGATTTTCAACCTATGCAAACGCGTTCCCTTGCCATCCTCCAAAATCCCAACTGCATGTTGGATGACATGGATGATACTGTGCGTTGCTCGAATGCTGATTGGTTGACAAGTGGGCCAGAAGAGGGAAGGGAGCAACAGTGGAGTTCACCGGGAATGGAAAAAGCTGCATCCGTCATCCACTACGGCCACTGAGAGCCAGTGAGTTACTAATGTTATATATCAGAAGGACTGGAAGATGAGACACCTCAGAGCCAATCACTGAGCAGGTTTCAGAACCAATCACTGAGTAGGTTTCAGAACCAATCACTGAGTAGGTTAATGAGTAGGTAAGCAACCTTTGTTATATCGTTTTCTATATTCTCTCAAAAAAGAAAAAATTATCGTGAGCAATCATTTTCCAGGCTTTCTGAACAGCCTGTACGCCTTTTAAAAAAAAAGAAAACGACCTCATAGGAAATTTTTGCAGGCACCTTTTACGACCAATCACTACGTTTTAAAATAAATTAAGCGACCTCTAGCGGTCATACAAGTGCGTGTGAATAACCGTGTTCGGTTTTCTCTGGCAAATCCTGAAGAAATATGCAAATGTGGAGTTTCTCAGATTTCTAGTCTTTGGGGACTAGATGGCATTAGATACCACAGGGAAAGCTTGAACATTAAATACATAGACTGGTTCTTATATAACACTTTTCTACTGTACTTGAGCACTTTATATAACATGCCTGATTCACACAAGTCCTTCAGTATTTTACCCAAGGATACAGATGACTGGTATTATTGTTCAGATTGGAGGACATGTTTCAGTCCAGTCCTTGTACCTTTTAAAGTAGACACCTAACTCAAGGGATGAACTACTGTTGTGTCCTAAAGAGCTATTAGCTGAAAACCTGGCATATCTCGGCATGGTGTACAGCGTGTCCTTAAAAAAAAAAAAGATGAAACTGAATAAGTCGAGGATTTAAAAAAAAAAAAAAAAGTGGGAACCCAAAAAAAGCTATCTATGGCAGATGTAAAAGTATCTGAAAATTATGTCCTTAAGAAATAAGAGAAAAGTCCAGAGGTCAGGAGAGTGGTACAACAGTGAGGCTCTACAACCATGTGTAAAACATAGTGGAGGCTTTGGCATGGTTTGGGGCTGCATTTCAGCCAGTGGTGTTAACTGATGGAATTCTGAACACAGAAAAGAATCAGATTTTGATCCACCATGCAAAACCATCTGGAAAGCATCTGATTGGCAACAAGTTCATTTTAAAGCATGATGACAAACACACTGCCAGTGCAGGAAAAGCATACCTGAATAGAAAAAACACACAATGGAAGACTGTCAGTCATGGACTGGCCTCCCCAGAGCCCAGATATCAATATTATTGAAACAGTGTGGCATCATCTTGACACAAATGGAACAAAAGACATGTTACATGACTTTATATAAATAGATCAATGACTGGTGACTCATGTGGGTTGAGCAATGTCATTTTTTTTAAAGATGAAAAACAAAACCGTTTCAGTGTATCGTCTGATCACAGGAAAAGCAACTGTACGAGTTTTTCATAAACCGTAAACACTCGGTCACAAAAGCTAGGTTAACTGATGCAGACAGCAAGATCATGATAGCATCATCTACCGCATCTTTATATCTTGTTGATATTTTTCCACTGATGGCCCAGCCCACAGAAACAATGTTTTAATTCAAATCGAGCTTTGGTGGTTTAGTGTTTATTTATATATCCAAGCGCAGCTCTTGGTGCTGTTCCCATGCAGAGAGCGAGCTTGTCTCTTATTCAGACTTCACTCTAAAGCCACAGAGTCTGACAGCATCCTAACATTATCGCAACTATGAGTCTTACTGGTGTACACTTTAAAAACACTGGTTTGATTACGACCTACGCTTCTGGAAGTGAACACAATCTCACCTAGACCTTGTGAAAAATGTACCAACATCTGGGGAATAAACATACACGGACACACACACACACACACACAAAAAAAACTACCCATCCCAGAATCCCTGGCTCTATCCATCTTTCTGCTGTCACCTGAAATGGGATCCGATGGTAAGGTGACCCCTACGCCATAATGGAACAAGGAGAGCCATGCCATGTTGTAAAAACCTCCGCTCAACCATCTGGCACCAAGATAATAGAGCTGGAAGCAGGTGAGAGTCAGCGCAGAGAGAGAGGGAGACAGTGCAGCGCCTCAGTCTCCTTGAGCATGCAATTTCACTGCAACCTACCAATGAACCACTCCTGAAAATGAGCCATTCTTTACATCAAATTGCATCCATTATACTGTCCTTGAGAACAAGAGAATTTCAGGCATGAAAATCAATACAATAGAGACGAAAGGCATGAAATTCTCTTGGGAAGTGGGAGCTCCGGCAACACAGTGGGTGCCATTGTGCCGTAAACTTTTCCCCCCGAAGTGGTTTTCCGCCTCTGTTTCGGCTGCCTTTGCAGCTATGATAAAAACAGGCAACAATAAGACGTGTGAGACACATTCAGTGCTAAAGTGTGTTTATAGTGTGACAGTCTGGTTTTGAGGATGATCTTTCTTTTGTGCCGTTTGCCGCACAGAAGTGAGAAAACACTGCCTGGAACGAGCCAAGCAAGCAGTGATGAAATCCAGAGCTAAAAACATATATATCGTAAGATATGAAGCAGCAACCTTGGTAAATATTTTAATAATCTACGTCAATAAAACAGAGAAACAGGCGAGCCGCTGTGTATCAAGATAAATCTTAGAGGTCTTCAGGTGATTACTATGGTAGCATAGATGGGAAAAAAACATCTGCTGCATACATGATGGCTTCTCAGATTTTTTTTAATCCTTCCTTCAATACTGTTAAAAAGATCACTCTGATATCAAAAGAACTGACAACTCCTTAGACTTTGTTTCCATCTTTAGTCTGACATTTTCCTCCATTCCAGCCGATTTCTGAGGGGGATGGGATTTGTTTCTCCCTATTCAGTCACTAAAGACCAGTGTGTGTTCTGAATCTAAAGTCATTTTATTCATTCTACACCGAAGTGTAGAAATACCATCATACTGGTTTTGCAAGTGTCATCACAGCAGTTTTTGATCAAATGCAGAGAAGCTGCCAATTGCATGCATTTTGTTTGTGATAATAAGATGATTAACTGTGATAAATTGACACAAATTGTAAATCTGTTGCCTTCTACATACGCAGAAGCTTCTATTCAGAGTCCAGCCAGAACCTCAAAGATTTGAAACTGAATTTCCTCCACAAATTGGGACACAGTTGCTGCAGGATGGCAATCTACCTGCCATGGCACAGGCACTCAGCAACCTTACTTTTATATCAGAATATAATAAGAATACAACCAGCTGGCAAGCAATCCGAGACCCGTATTGCAAAGAGACACATCGGAGACGGGTTGTGCTCATCGGCGCAGACTGACTCAGATTGATTGTAATGTGTTGGTAATCTGTCTGTGTTGATCTCTTGCATGCCAATTATTTGCAAACCTCCGCCAATCTGTCTGAGAGTGATTGGAATCAACTAAACTCAGACCGGGATTGTTTGGCTTGTTGCTGTCCTATTTTTATGCTAATGTGACCGAGCCATAAAGCATTGTGCAACTGGGCAAGGGCGGAGGATATTCCACTACGCTCGATAAAAATCAAAACCAACTCATACTGACTTTGCATTTGCCTGCTTTGCTGTCTCCCTGACAGTCATAAACAAGTGTTTCAGTCCACAGTTGCATAACCTTAAAACTACTGAGACAAACTTGATAAACTTCCCCCTTGAAGCATTTCATGAATTCTGCGGTATTTTACTTTGCTAAATAACAGCGTGACACTGAGGCTGGTGTGATTTTACATTTTTATTTAAACTTCTATTTTCAAAGTAAACTTTGCCACAAAAGGACAGCTGTCGTCATATTATATGCATTTATATAAAGCCAGTTTCCCATCTGGGAATAATCAAAGTATAGTACCATCGGTTTTTCCTCTTTCGTTAATAGTAGTCTTTTCGGTACTACTACAATTTACATTTTGGGATGCTGAATATATATAAAAACAATATCCATGAGAATAAATAACTTAAGTCCCTAGTTAAACATGAAATAACATAACCAGTTAAAGAGACGATGGTAATTATGCACAATAGGACAGGAGGTTTAATGACTGTCCCACATTAAGTATTTGTGTTGGGTTACCATCAGGGAAAAAAAATGCAAATGACAAAAACAAGGTAAAGTCAAATAAATGATCTGACAGTAACAATGAAATCACATGAATTAGAGTGATGCACACTGCTTATATTATCCCATCCTTGAATTAACTGTAACTCTTGCATACTAATGACAATGTAGGACTTTCTTTTGGTGATAAATTCTCTCTCTTAACTTCAGAAACAAACAAAAATGTTTAAAAAGCCGCTGTACACACAGAACAATGTGCGGACGAAAGAAAATCGTGTAAAATCAGTAACAAAGGTTGTTTTTTTTTTAATTTAAATGAATAATTTGTCTTTCAAGACAGGTGGCAGGTGTTGAGTCAAAACAGTTTTTAAGTATTCAGTGCAGATAAACGAATGTTTATCAGAGCGGTGTAACGTGTTTGCATGTTTTAACTGACCTTTCTGTAAGCAAGGGGAAAAAAACAACAACTTGGAATTAGCCATTGCCAGTGTCCTGAGCACCTCGTCATATCAGAGCATGTCAGCATGTGCTGTAGAGCCAGATGAAGCTGCTCAGATGTGCCAACAGGTGTTCACCGCGGGACTGACGGTGCGTGAGCGGGAGCTACTGTGGGAACTGCAACCCAGCATAGGTAAAGCTTCACAGTGTAGAAGCAGAGAAATTATTATGATATGAAGGGAAAAGAGGCTGTGCTGCATAAAAAGAAACACCATCCTCTACAAGGTCGAGGCACTTTCAAAGCAGCGTGCACATACTATAAAGGGTAATGCATACACACCTACCCAAAACACACACACACACACCCATCAGTTTCTTTTTCTGTAATGAACGGAGATGGAGACACACAATCTGCTGCAGCATGTCCTTCAGCCAGAGTCCATGCTGAAGAGCTCGATCCCATGTGGGCTCCAGTGGAGGCCGACTCCAGAGTTGAAGACCAGGGACCACACGTAGGGGATGAAGAAGTCCTCTGGCTGGTCCTCCTCCACATACTTGAACTTGAGCTCTGGAAATTTCTATTCACAGAAAACAGAGCGAGAGAGAGAAAATTGAAATGATGCACAAGTCATAAGAAAGAAAATTGTGGGCAGAGTGTTTCAGCATGGAGCCTTTTCAAAGAAGATATTTTAACTTCTCAAATCCACAGGTTTTATGCAATATGAACCTGATATGGCCCTGCCACAGACTGCAGTTCCTCCAATGGCCATTGGCTGGCTTAAAAAGTCAGTCAGTCCCATTAGTCTTATTTTTTTTTCTAGTTAAATCAAATAAGAATTGTTAAAAGCTACTTTCAGCTGTTCACTTATTCACAAGAGCTCCCCAGAGCAGGTAGCACCACATAATTGATTTGCTTCCTGATGCAACCCCAAAGGGATTTGTGTCTCCTCCCAGTATCTGTATGTAAACCACTACACTACACTATTATGCCTATAGATGCTTGTAAACCTGTTCAGGGCCTGGTGAGAAACAGTTTTGGAAATAAATTCTAGTTCTATTATCAGCACTAATTACTAGGTAACTGTGTCAGTATGATACAACCATACAGTCTATGAATGCAGCTTGCTTACTGAGCTTGCTCTTGTCCTAATATGGTCACTTTTGTCTCCACCCCCCCCCCAAAAAAAGAAAAAGACATTGGTTCCCATACATACCCATTACAAAACAATACCAGCACCATGAAACTGAAGCAGCTTATTACACCTGTGACACAATAATGTAGTGTGTGTGGGGTTTTTTCTTCTTCTGTGTGTTGTAAAAATGTGGATCACCAAACACAGCTCACTGAAATAAAATCCTTGTTTTGGAGCTGACCGTTGAGTGAATGAAATACTTTTACATGAAGCAGAAAAGCTGTGCAACTCAAGGTACTGTTAATACCGTGAAATATGAGGAAGACCACTTGGAAACCTCGTCAGATGACTAAACACTTACGAGCAGTTTGTGAAGTGGGAAGAGGTTTTTCAAGTGTTCCTGGTTTGATCAGATAAAAATTCCTTGTTATTTTTCCTACAGGGAAAACATGAGCTGCACCTGGGGGAGCTTCTACAGTTTGGGCTGACATGACATTGTTAGAAAAGGTACAAATAATATTTAATTGTAATTAGTTTCATAGCATCTGTTGTATTATTTTTTTAACTTTCAGTTAAATACACAATAAAGAGCAAAATGGAGGGAAAATTCTAACAAAACCTTACAATCAAAATTAAGAGTTTAAAAGTTACAGGTTAACAACTACAGTTAAATTCTTACTATGTATTTCAGCACATCAGCTCACAGTTTTGATGTGTTCAAATTTTCCTTAAAAGGTGATGATTGTGTAATCAATAGGTCACACTGAACACCAGCTTTTTTGCAAACCTTCTGGAAGCCCTCCAACCAGACCAAACCATGCATCAGCCAGAACCACCTGACAGCAGGTAGGCAGCAGAGGAAGCACATCAATAATACAACGGTGCCTCATTATATCCTCCTGTCTGCACATGCATGTATGTGAACACACGCAGCCAGTAATCAGTCTCCGGTGAAAGACAGATGCTGTGGGCCTTTATTTGACGGCCCGAGTCCAGTCTTTTGGATCCTGATTGGCTCCATTCACGATCTCACTATCGGTATCATAATGACACACTGAGGGGCTATGGGGTCACAGGCCATATGCCAGGCTACACACACACACACACACACACCACTGCCATTGTTGATGGCCAGACACAATGCAGGAGTTGTATTATCCGACTGGTATGCGTGTGTAGGTGACTATCTCATAGCCTGCCGACTCATCCGGCATTCACATGATGGTGACAGTTGCTCAACCCATTATGGATTTTACTTGTTAGCATAATGGAAGAAATACTGAGTGCAGCCTTTAATTTTTCATTTTAATTGAAAATTGCTTTATTTAGCAGCATTCTGGATTTACAAGCATGCACAGACGGCAGCTGAGCTGATTAATGTCCTGCTGCAACCACCGTGATATATGAAAACATACGACGCACAACCAGTTGTGCTAATTAGGCAATTAGGTTAATCAAAGCAGAAACCAGTGAACACAGCTACATCAACATACTTTTCAAACATATGCTATGGCATGGTATTAACTTTTTTCTGTTGAAGCTTATTTTTCCCTTAAAGCATTACATTTACATTTGCAATTATCTAAAAACTAATCAACTATATGAGGAAGTTGTGGTATAAGCACTTTTTTCCCCCCATACAAAAACAGACACACACATAAGGCACTGGCCTGCTTTTACTACTGACACATCAACCAGTTATCATTACTTCAAAAAATAGGTGCCACTGATGTAAGAAAAAAATTTTCCTCTGTAATTATAGGAATAGCTTGGCATCTTGGAATATGTGTTTTTTCTTTTTTTTTTGACACAGATGACAGGATCAATACCAGTCTCATGTCTGTACTTGAAATCTGAAATTATAGTTCCCAGCTATTTAACTTACTGGCTGACTGGCTTGAGAGATCAGAATATTCCCCAAGCTCAATAATAAACCGTTACAGATGAGAAGTTTCAGTTTGACAGTGATACCTGTGCTGGACTATTGCAGGAACTGATGAATCTGGCCAAAACAAAGGCCTAAATATATCTCACTACAATCTCCACAAAATCTTCACCTGTGTGTTTGTTTGCATCTTTGGCTGCCAACTCCTCCTACACGATGAGGGGTTGAGCAACAAAACTTGGCACACAGGTACATCTTAGCCCCCTGAAAGCTCTTATCTATATCAGATATTATGACATCCCACGTTACCTAGCAACCATCTAGGAATGGGCTAAAATGACATCATTTAATTTCATGCCAACAACATCTCATCCATATCTAAAAAAGCTGAATTACACATGATATACTATTACATCATCACGATTGTCTAGCAACCACGTAGCAATGTGCTAAAATGACCGTTTTTAGCATTTAAACCTCTACCACACCTATTTTACTTTTTTTACTCCTTCCAATGTGATTAAGTGTATCAATTTGCCAACAGCAAAAACAGGCCAAATAGTGCTGTAGTGTGGGCATGTACTAGTAAATAAAATGCGTCATTAGGCTAGCTGTTTCCTGAAACCATATTATGCACCCATCTTTTCATCTAACTCTAAGCAGTAAAGTGTTAAATTAGATCTCGATCGTGACTAATCTGAGCTGTCATTGGACTGAAAAGCAGGTAAAAATGATGTTTGTTGTGCTCAAATAAAAATCATCTGGACCTCCCCCCCAAAAAGTTATGAATCTATACAGAAAATAGAAAAATCAGCCCGAATCACAGTGGCCACCTTTCTTTTTCTTACATCTATATTAGATAGAACCACCAGGGTAATTGATACTACGGGAAGTCGTGCATATCACTACATGCCTCACAGCAAAAATGCTCCTTTTAGGCTTCAGTGCTTTCTGGGGTTTAAAAGAAAAAAATTAATCAGAGCATCTCCAGACTGCTACATCCAATAACTAATATCTCTGTCCCTTATTCTGTGCATACTGTCCCAGCACATATCTCCTCTGGCTCTCTGTTGTCCCCCCCCCTCCCCTCCCCTCTGTTTTGTTCTTAGTCTGACTGCCGTCTGGGGCCCACTTGGCCTGGGCTCATATCAGTTAGTTATGGGTCCTGGCGGGTCAGGCCCTCGCCCCTGAACACAGACTGACTGGCTGGCTGGCCTCATATCTTTACTTAGGACGCTGTGTTCCCTTTCCTCCTTTGTGCTGTGCTGTCAGAGCTCAGCGGCCAGACAGAGAAGAATGCGACGAGGGAGCAAATAAGAACTTGATACACACAAACACACACACAAACACACACACACACACACTGGAGGGTCAGATTTCAAAATACTATACAAATCTTCAACAAAAATTGTGGTTTATATATTCAAGTTCTGCTATTCAAAACAGTCCTTTCAGAAAGTTTAGTTTGCATTTGTGGTCATCATTTTCTGCCCACACTTATAGTGTAACGATGACTGGCATTTTCACAATGACAATTCAAAATAATAGTGTGCGTGAAGTGTTTCTTTTTTCTTCTTAACTGGAATGTAACTTTGATAGCACTTTCTCCAGTACTGCCATGAGGTCTTGACACAGTTAAACTAATAGTGAGCCTTTGTTTTGGTGATCATTTTCAGAGCCCTCCACGGTCAGATGCCTCCATATATCAGTGAGCTACTACAACCTTATCAACCATCTAGATCTCTGAGGTCTGCTGATCACTGCTTGTTGGCTGTACCTAGATCCAGGTTAAAGACAAAAGGTGACTGTGCTTTTGAGGTTGTGGCCCCCAAATTGTGGAACTCACTTCCACCGGATTTAAGATCTGTGGACTCTGTTGATACCTTTAAAAAGAAACTGAAGACCCACCTGTGCAGACTAGCATTTATTTAATTTTAACCACTTATACCATTTTTAATGTTACATTTTATTTCTGTATTGTAAAGCACTTTGTGAACTTTGTTCTTGTGAAGTGCTATATAAATAAAATTTACTTACTTACTTTCACTTCTCATCAAGCATTTTTGCTTACGACTATATCCCTGCAGAACTAATGACACACAACATACTGAAATATACTGCATACTAGCATACTAATGTTAGCGCCTAACCCTAAGTACAACCTAAAGGGCTGCTAGCATAGGTGTAGGCTCCTAATTCTTATTTTAAATGTTCAGACAAAAACATGCATCATAAAATAGTTATTTGGGACCATCAAATATGAAGAAAAAGACTGGATTTGGCAGAATAATTATCAGATGAATAAACAATAACTCAATTTTGCTGATCTGATGAGATTTTTTTTCTCCATTTAGCTCACATTCTGAAATCATGTTCAAGTACTGAGAACTGATGGGAGAAAACAATTATATTTGAGAGAACTACAAAATGAACTTTCCTTCTGCAGTACAGTTATAATCATTTTATAATAATTCTACAGTGATGCCGGAGTGGAGCCATTTTCACACATGAACTTCGGACATTTTCGTGGAGAACTGGGTCAGGAGATTTTCCAAAGTTGTACAATCCACTTCAGACGTGCGTGCATTAGTGGAAATACTTTGTGGGCTTTAAGCGAGGGAGCTTCCTGGACAGAGTGCGAAGAAGCCAGGACGCATGACGGCGAATCACTAGCAGTGAATTCACTGGAAAAATATCTGACATTACAAGGTCTTTGCACTAGGGAGCTGACAGACTCAAGACCAGCTAAAGGCCAACCCCACTGCGCTGGACGTTTATCACATGCCGCTCCGTTTGGTAAGCACTAGAAAAGTTCAGGGTTGCAATGCATTTGTGAAAACTGCTTAATACTATTAACACTGCGCAAAGCCCTGATTGCCCTAAGTTTGAGCTGTGAAGGCGGATTGAATTACAAGGCACGGGCTTCCTGAATTCACTCCACTGATCTGAAAGAGGATTTGCACATAGAAATGTATAGAAACCGTGTTGTCAGTGTGTGGGAAAGTAGCAGAGGCCAGTCATCAGGCCTCTTAAGCCCCAGGTACCGAGTAACAGCTGGTAATCCCCCCTCCCCCTCCGTCTCTTCCTGAGGAGCCAGAGAGTCTGTAGGCTATCGCTGCTCAAAGAGGCAGGTTTCAGCAGGAGAGGCTAAACAACACATTCCGCAGGCACTGCCTATGAGCGCCACTCAACTTCACACACCCTGAAACAACATACACAAAGAATGAGAGGCAGGCAGCTGAGTGATGAGGGTCATCCAAGGGCTACTTGCCACCTTCAATCCTCTCTTTCAGTTAGTACCTAATTTGCATGTCTGCATTTTGTTTCAGTGTTTTGAAGTCCACTTAAAATCTGCATCCTCACTTACAAGTTTTTATTTCAGTACCTTAAAATTGTACTGCAGTTAAAACTAATGTTTGTGCTACTTCACCATTTTTAACTGGTTATTTCTGAAGCTGTGCTTTTATGTCAGTGGATTAGCTTACAAGTGTCTGCTCCTCCTGACAAAACAAACTTCAAGATATTTAATTTAAGACACATGCAGGATAATACAGATGAACATGAACTGTGGAAACTGCATTATTTGTCCAAATATGTGTAATAACATTAAAAATATATATACATTTTTTAATGTCCATTTCATTTCTGTACTTACAGCCGAGGATGTGTTTGCTTGTTTGCACTTTAAAAAAAAAATCAAAATATGCAATTTTCATTAACTTTTTGCAACTGAAAATACATAAACATTTGCATACAGTTACATTTTTGACATTTTTAACAAAGGTTAGCAGTAAATTCTGCCTTACAGCATTAAGGCGGTCACACCCTTGTTTTAGGCTTGTTAAGGTTTTCTGAATCAACCTAAATATCTGGATGCTCACTACAGTTAAATAATTTATCTTAAAAATAAATAATCAGAAAGAAAACAATGTCTGAATGTAAACTTTTTGATGCTTTTATCACTGTGCAAGAAGAACTATGTCGTATTGTTTGAACCTGAAGGTTTTATTACATTTGGTTTACTCAAGCAAATATTCGTCCCCATCTGCATCGCAATGCCACGCTGGTGTTTTCAGCCTTCAGACATCTCTACTCTGTAAAGTGTTGACAAAATGTTCTGATTTTGGTTGCTAAAGTTGTACCCATGTCCACACTAAGATTTAAAAATCCAACATGGAACTCCATGCATTAATTTACATGTCCAAATGACCCCACAGTAAAAAAAAAAAAAAAAAAAAGTTCACAAAAAAATTAAATAAAAAAAGATATCACCAGAATAACATGCAAAAGCTTTACTTAATTATGTTTTGTTTGTATAGAGTAATAATAATTTTTCCTGTACATCTCATTCCAGTCTGATCGAGACACCGATACTGTTTTATTGGAGTAAATGCTAACTTACCGATGATTCCACACAACATTAATCTAACCTATGGATTTTTACACCGGGGGCTGAACAGCAGAATGAGTTCATAGTATGAACGGAGGCGAGATGTGGAGAGACAGATGTTTATTTGAGCAATGGTGCCATCAAATAGCGGGGACTTCTCCCAGAAGAGACATTGCCCAGATATACTTTTCACTTCACGTCACCCTGTGGAGCTGGAAAGCACTCTGATGTGGAGAGTCAGAGTGAGACTCAAAAACACTTTTGCACTAAAACATAGACTGCCATTTAGTCAAATGGTTATCAGAAGACAGACAACTGGAGGAGATAACACACACACATGACCCACATTCATTCGTGCCACAGGTACAGCACTCTCGCTGAAGGACATCAGGGTTATCCATATGACTCTGTGGGCAATTCTGTGGATTCATGGTTGCTACATTAGTGCTCAGATGTGCTCACTGTGAGCAAGACAGAGAGTTAACATGGACTCATGGCCATGCACCATCCCTCTTCCACAGACAAATGGCTTGCAGCCATCCACCAAGCACAGAACATGAAACACATGATAAAACATGCAATTAAGAGCTCCTGTGCTGCTGTGGAGACTGCTGGTTACATATTTCCCTACTGATTAATGGAGGAGCATTGGAAAGGGAAAGGGTTAGCGAACCCGCCAGGAGTGTCGGGTAACGAGGCATGGTGGCAGATTTATGTCCCCCTTATCCCCTCCCCCGATCGGATGTACCCATGACAAAGTGCCGTTAGCCGCCCCTCCATCCCATCTCCTTGAAATGTCATTACATGTTCGCATGTAGCAGGTAAGCAGAAATGGAATGAAGATGGGCATGAATGCTAATGAAAACTGGGCTTTGGCCTTTTGTGTCCAGTCCTAATGGCTTCTTTCCATCTTTCCCTTACCCAAGTCCATATTCCCTACCCAAACCTGTCCCTCTTTCAACTGTTCTCTCTTCACATACATACAAATTTCCAAAATGCACCATTTTTTTTCCCATGAGCAAACCCCATATTTTATGGCCCTTGGTTTTTCATGCTCTTCCATTCTGTCTGTGGCCCTGCTGGCTGTGTGTCTGAGTGAGTGAATTACCTTCAGTCTGTCTTTTGGCAGTGCCTGGGCTCCTTTCATGATGACCTCCTGAACTCTCTCAACAGACAGGTCACTTCCAGCCTGCTCCAGACGCTGGCTGAAGAAGCCAATCACCTAAAGGTCACACAAGTGGAAACGGCCAATCGCAAATGTGCCATAAATACACTTGGAGTATTTAGGGGTAAACACAGAATTTAAACACACATCAACACAAAATAAAAATGGCTCCAACAGCTGAATTACCACCAACACAGTGCTGTGCAAAAGTCTCAAGCCACTTCTGATTTCTTCATGTTTTGCAGGAAAAATGGGAAATAGGTGCAGTGAGTTATTGAAATGTGAAAACATACATGGAAATACTATGTCTATAAGACAAAAGCATAATCTGTATAACTCTGACAACCTTGAATGGCAATGTGTGGTGTGACCACCTTTATTCTTGAAGTCCATGACTGATAGTGTTCCACTGTGTGTTTTTATATTCAGATATGCACTGCACTGGCAGTGTGTTTGGGATTATTGTCATGCTAAAAATGAAGTCATTGCCAATCAGATGCTTTCCAGTGGTAGTGAATGCACCACTGACTGAAATGCAGTGCCAAACTATGACAGAGCCTCCATCATGTTTTACAGATGGCTGTAGACACTCACTGCTGAACCTCATCCTGATCTCCTCTATACATACTGATGATGATTTGAACTAAAAAAATGTAAATATGGATTCAGCCACTCCATAATACCTGTTGTCACTGATTTTCAGTCCAGTTTTTGTGTAATTTGGCATACCCCAGCCTTTTCACTCAGCTTCCTGTCCTTCTTGACAGCTAGCATGCAGAACTACTGCTCAAGACCACTTTAAAAGCTACAAAAAAGTCTGGCTCCTTGGTCACGAAATAAAGAAATAAGAGGCTCAAGACTTTTGCACAGTACTGTGTATCAGTAATAGCTGGTATTTTGGCAAATCTGTAAAATGCAATTCCAGAACTATAAACATTTTTGTACACAGGAATCACTATTTATATTTCAAATTTTTGTTTAATAAAGATTCATTAATTTTGGTATTATGAATTCAATTTAAATTTAAATTTCTGTTGAAATTTGACTCATTCACTTTATTATCAATCAGATTTTAGTCTTGGCCTGAAAAATAAGTATTCAGTCCTGTTTTGTTTCTTATTACACACTCTGGACCTTGCTCTCATTGAGCTTTAATGTCAACTCCCAGTTCCATCATGACCCTCTCCGACTCTTCTAATCCCTCTGTTTGGAGCTGTCACATTAATATTTCAGCAGCCACACCCGATATGATGACACTGGGTGCAATATTAAGATCTAAGAACAAAATGGCATCATGCTACATGCTTAGACCTAAGAGACCCCAACTGTGTAAACAATAACACTGGTCAATCTTCCAAAGTGGTAAGAACATCACGTTAGAGGAATCAGTGTTAAACCTACAGTGTGCCGCCAGCTTGTTTTGATTTGAGGCAACGTATTGATGTTTCTATCAACAGCCAATAAAACGCGCATAGCCCGTCATGTTTCCTAGCAACAGTAACTTGCTTTGAAAATGCTCCTATATAGGGATACAGTGCAGCATATATTATTCAAATAACCAGCCACATTAAGGTCACCTGGGTAATATTATGTAGGGCCAGGTCGTGCTGCCAAAACAGCTCTGATTTGTTTAGCTATGGATTCTCCAAGACCGATGAAGGTGATCTGCGGTATCAGCTACGGTGACATTTGCAGCAGATCCTTCAAGGCTTATAAGCTACAAGGTGGGACCTACGTGGATCAGACTTACCTTTCTAGCACCTCAGAGATGCTCAATTGGATAGAAAACTGGGGTATTTGGAGACCAAATTAGCACCATGAAGTCTGTTGTTGTATTCTTTAAATCTTTCTATAACAAGCATTGCAGTGTGGCAGGGTACATTAACCTGCTGAAAGAGGTTACTGCCACTAGGGATTAATTTTGCTTACTTTTATTAAAAAGTGTAATAATGTTTAAGTAGGCAGTAGGTGTACATTCCACATGAATGCCGGGACCCAAGGTGTCCCAGCAAACTATGCTCCAGATCATCACACTCTCTCCATCAGCTTGCCTACTTCCCATAATGCTTCTTGCTGCTATTTCACCTCAGATAAAAGATGCAAATCCATGCACAGTAGACAAGGATCAGCATGTCTGCGACTAATCCTCAAGCTGCAGTGGACTGTGTGGGCATTGCAAACTTCTCATTTGAATACCCGAGTCAGCCACCTGACCTAAACCTAAGTGAGCGCGCTTTTCATTTATCGAAGGCAAAGTTAAAGGCAGAAAGACCCACAAACAAGCAACAACTAAGGATGGCTGCAAAAAAGCCAGGCAAGGGAGGACCACCCAGCATTTGGTGTATGTCCATGTGTTCCAAACCTCAGGCAGTCACTGGCTAAAGGATGTGCATGCAAGTACTAAAATAATCCTTATATTTATGATTTTGTAAGTTTATCCAAGTACTATAACTGGAACGATTAGTACAAGATTTACTTTTGGGCCCGACCGTATATCCCAGCGCGCCTTAACTGGTGCCATTCCAATGAGATGTTTTAAATGTTGTGGCTGGGCAGGGTTTATAAATCAAGAAGAGATGCAAATATTTGCAAAACTGTGTGAATTCTGCTTTTTGTCAGTGAAAATAGATAACAAAACTTCAGCTTAGGGTTTAATCTTTTTTTTTTATTATCCTGCTTGAATAAGTAGTTCACTGGAGTTCAAATTGTTCAATGCTTTCTGGGTTTAACCTCAAACAAGAAATCTAGGAAAGTGTTTTATTTTTTTATAATTCCACTGCTCTTCTAGGCCTTTGCCTGAAGAAAAGTTTGGTGTTCCCTAATTTAGAAAAAACAAACAAACCACAAAGTATTACAAATTCCTTTTAAAGCTCTTCTTTTGTCAGAGCAACAATAAAAAATGCATCTACAGGCAATTTTTGTTCACATGCTATGGGGCTGTTTTAAAGATTTCAAGCACACGAGAGTTCATATGAGCAGTATGTGTGTGTCTACATCTATCTAATACTAATCTCTTCATTAACTCAGAAGGCCTCATATGCGGTTATTTTAGAAGAGCAAAAAAGCTGCCTTGCATCCTGAATAGCCTCGGGGAAACTGACTTATCCGAGGGATTCTACCTAGGATGCCTCCCTCATGCTTATGGATAACAGTAAAAGCCCATGGCAATGTATGCAGCAACCCCAACCTTCACACATACACACTCATACCCACCAAAGCTTCCTTTTCTCCTCTATGTGACTATGAATGGCAGATTTCTCAGGCTGCCCCTTATTACATACACACCACACATACTCATTGAATGTTTGCGATAGAGACACTTGATGCAAGTGGACTGATTAATTCCATCACACTACTTAAGTTCACAGGATCCAGCATGTCATATTGTCCAACTGCAATGTCCTGGCGCTACCTAGCCTTTTCAACCTTTCCGAGCAGACAAAGAGGACCATGCAGACTAACCGTGTCGAGGTTCTGCATGATGTCCTGGAAGGATGGATGTGTCCTGAACTGCTCAAAGAGCTCCCTCTTGTACAGGAGTGCGTACACCAGGTTAGGGTTGTGGTGTAGAGAGTTGCACAGGCAAGAGTTGATGATTTCCAGCATCATGCGGATCACTTCCTCAATCACACTGAGGTCCTGGGCCTGGAGGGAAAGGGAGGATGTAAAGGTTAATTGGTTTCCCACTAGACTGGTTTCACTTATTATATTGCTTTTAAATTATTGTTTTCTGATAGAATGATCGGCAGGGGGTAACAGACAGATGGCAAAAATGGCACCAGGGGAGAGAAGGAAGGGTGAAAAGGAAAGTAGGAAAGTCAGCCAAAGTCTTAGCATGTGGCTGAAGGGTGATCTTATAAGCCAGATATCAGGCCATGTCAGCCTATGCTGCCTTGTGTGGCAAAGACGACTCCTTAGTGACAAGTGACAGTCAAAGGTTATACGAAAGACAGACAAAAAGACAGTTTTAAAGCGGCTGATATGATGGAGATATCCTCAGTATAATTTCAAACTACGTAGGTTTGTTGTAAAGCACCACACAAATCCGAAAAGTTCATAAATAAGGATTTCCAGATGGGAAAGTCAGTGCAGGAGAGTGTTGTAGAAATGACAGCTGAAATCCCAAAGCAACGTTAAAAACAAGTTTGGCATTTTAGGAAATATGCAAATAGTTGCTCTTTGGTGAAGAAAAGATTGATAACAGTGCAATAATTATGATGGTTCAGTCACAGTAAAGACTGGAAAAAAAAAACCTCCTTGGGACTAGGAAAAATTGGTGGTTGCCCAGTCACTGTACTGGATTTTTCTGCTGTGATTGATTGCCAATAGTTATGGTGACCAACTGCTCGCCCAGAGGTTGAACATACAACACCCTCAACCTCTGGGTGACAACTTTCAATTGCAAGCTGACTGCACAAGTAGGTTGGTGAGAGGCAACCTGTCTTCAAACAATCCCGGTCCAACTCCAAGACAAATTGACAAAGGTTTGCAAATAACTGTCATATAATTTGTAAATGCAGACAGAATGCCAACAAGTTGCAAATCAATCTGAGTCAGTCTACCACAATGAGCGCAACTACTCTTGTGACACGTCCCTTTGCGATAGGGGACTCAACTCAACTGGTTGCCAGCTGGTTTCTGGTTATATTCCTATGTGAACGTTAGAGTACCTTTGTCATTTTGCAGTTAAATTGCCATCCTGCAGCAACTAAGTCTCTATCTGAGGAGGAATTTCTTTTTCAAATTTATGAAGTTCTGGCTGGACTTAATGTGAACTACTGTTTAATGTGAATTTCTATGCATTTAGACAACATTTGTGATTTTCGCCAATGTATCATATTCTCATAATCAGACTGCATTTAATTATCAACTTGACCCCATTCAATCACAAACGGACAGCAGACTTAACACCGTCTTATTGCTTTTAAAACAAGATACTGCTTTTAAAGCAACAATTTCAAAGGCAACAAGTTGGCAAGTTCATTGCACACAATTGTATTAATTTTGGTCATATGAGGCTTATTTTAACAGGTGCTTTGCTTAACTTAGCACAAAGACTGGCATAATAACTTCAAAATAATTTTCAATAAATAGTTCAACACATAACCCTGTTTTACCATGGAACTCTGTTATTTTTACATTTTTGTTTTGTACAGATTAAAGAAGAGATCATTTGTAAGCTCAAGAGGTGCAAGTACAGCAGAAATACTTTGTTGGTTTTGGACACAGTTCAACTACTATCTCTTTGTTTTCATTCTCTATGATAAGCTACAAAAGGGCAACTACTTACTGACATATACAGGGGTTGGACAATGAAACTGAAACACCTGTCATTTTAGTGTGGGAGGTTTCATGGCTAAATTGGACCAGCCTGGTGGCCAATCTTCATTAATTGCACATTGCACCAGTAAGAGCAGAGTGTGAAGGCTCAATTAGCAGGGTAAGAGCACAGTTTTGCTCAAAATATTGCAATGCACACAACATTATGGGTGACATACCAGAGTTCAAAAGAGGACAAATTGTTGGTGCACGTCTTGCTAGTGCATCTGTGACCAAGACAGCAAGTCTTTGTGATGTATCAGGAGCCACGGTATCCAGGGTAATGTCAGCATACCACCAAGAAGGACAAACCACATCCAACAGGATTAACTGTGGACGCAAGAGGAAGCTGTCTGAAAGGGATGTTCGGGTGCTAACCCGGATTGTATCCAAAAAACATAAAACCACGGCTGCCCAAAACACAGCAGAATTAAATGTGCACCTCAACTCTCCTGTTTCCACCAAAACTGTCCATCAGGAGGTCCAATATACAGGGCCGGGCTGCTAAAGCCAAACCTTTGGTCACTCGTGCCAATGCCAAACGTCAGTTTCAATGGTGCAAGGAGCGCAAATCTTGGGCTGTGGACAATGTGAAACATGTATTGTTCTCTGATGAGTCCACCTTTACTGTTTTCCCCCCAATCCAGGAGAGTTACAGTGTGGAGAAGCCCCAAAGAAGCGTACAAGAAGTACAAGAAGTGGATCAGTGATGGTTTGGGCTGCCATATCATGGCATTCCCTTGGCCCAATACTTGTGCTAGATGGGCGCGTCACTGCCAAGGACTACCGAACCATTCTGGAGGACCATGTGCATCCAATGGTTCAAACATTGCATCCTGAAGGCGGTGCTGTGTATCAGGATGACAATGCACCAATACACACAGCAAGACTGGTGAAAGATTGGTTTGATGAACATGAAAGTGAAGTTCAACATCTCCCATGGCCTGCACAGTCACCAGATCTAAATATTATTGAGCCACTTGGGGTGATTACGAGGAGCGAGTCAGGAAATGTTTTCCTCCGCCAGCATCACGTCGTGACCTGGCCACTATCCTGCAAGAAGAATGGCTTAAAATCCCTCTGACCACTGTGCAGGACTTGTATATGTCATTCCCAAGACAAATTGACGCTGTATTGGCCGCAAAAGGAGGCCCTACACCATACTAATAAATTATTGTCAGGATGCTTGGCATTTGTCATAGAACACCAGGATTGGCAAATTTGCCACTGGCGCCCTGTGCTCTTCACAGATGAAAGCAGGTTCACACTGAGCACATGTGACAGACGTGACAGAGTCTGCAGACGCCATGGAGAGCGATCTGCTGCCTGCAACATCCTTCAGCATGACCAGTTTGGCAGTGGGTCAGTAATGGTGTGGGGTGGCATTTCTTTGGAGGGCTGCAAGGCCCTCCATGTGCTCGCCAGAGGTAGCATGACTGCCATTAGGTACTGAGATGAGATCCTCAGACCCCTTGTGAGACCACATGCTGGTGCGGTTGGCCCTGGGTTCCTCCTAATGCATGACAATGCTAGACCTCATGTGGCTGAAGTGTGTCAGCAGTTCCTGCAAGATGAAGGCAGTGAAGCTATGGACTGGCCCGCCCATTCCCCAGACCTGTACCTGATTGAGCACATCTGGGACATCATGGGGTCCAGGTCTGGGAGGAGATCCCTCAGGAGACCATCCGCCACCTCATCAGGAGCATGCCCAGGCGTTGTAGGGAGGTCATACAGGCACGTGGAGGCCACACACAATACTGAGCCTCATTTGGACTTGTTTTAAGGACATTACATCAAAGTTGGATCAGCCTGTAGTCTGTTTTTCCACTTTAATTTTGTGTGTGACTCCAAATCCAGGCCTCCTTTGGTTGATAAATTTGATTTCCATTGATGATTTTTGTGTGATTTTATTGTCAGCATATTCAACTTTGTACAGAACAAAGTATTCAATGAGAATATTTCATTCATTCAGATCTAGGATGTCTTATTCGAGTGTTCCCTTTATTTTTTTGAGCAGTGTGTGTGTGTGTGTGTGTGTGTGTGTGTGTGTGTGTGTGTGTATGTGTATATATATATATATATATATATATATATATATATATATATATATATATATATATATATATATATATATATATATATAAAAGTTTGGACACACTCACACATTGGTGCTGTGTATGTGTGTAGTATTTAGCTTCAGTTAATAATGGAATGGACAAACCAGTACAACAACACTTCTTGTAATTAAGCCATTCATTATGAGAAACACATCTACACATTTCAACAGTGAGAAAGGTTTTCAGTGCAATAATGTTGTACTCAAATACAGACTTCTTTACCAGCATTTAAAAGAACTTATTGACCTTTAATGTTAAGTTTCATTTACCTTATCGGTTTGTTAGTGCTAGAGAAACCTTGAACCTTAGTCTGAGTGTAAAACGTGTCCCTACTCGCAGCTTTTAATGGTGATCATGAAAATCACTTTCACCATTAACAGAAATCTATACAGCAAAGAGGAATGTGGTTTCATCACATCATTCGCTCTTAATGGGATGGACATGGTTTACGATATCTGTGTTATTATCATACATTGTTCTTTAGTTACTACATTCACAACAATCCTGTCTAAAAGAGAGACAGACAGACGCCACCATGGTGAGATAACGTCTTGTTTGGCATGTTCCATAGTGGCACATAACAAGAAAACAGCAGGAAGCGTGGGAAAATGAATCAACTTCAGAGAGATAAAAACTTTGGTCAATAGAGTTCATGACTGATTTCCAATGGTGTGACAGCTGTGGGTAGAGCATTACAAAATCTCCCATATACTGATGATATTAAAAGATAAGCTCCATAAATAAAAAATGAGAAAAATATAACTCAAAAGCACCATGACTCATCTCATTTAAACCACGACTCTGATTTTCTCTTCACTTCCAAAAAAAAGGCAAAAAATATTGTCTCTGCCTTACAATGTACTCGAATTATCTGCTCAGCAACTTTAAAAAAACCAAAAAAACTGGCTATATTATATTTGCTTGATATATATATACAGTACACAGCATCTATATTAGGCTAAACAGAGCCAAAGGGCTGCCTGGTAAGCAGCTACGAAGCTAGAACAACAAAATGCAGACTAAGAGAATGCAGGAGTCAGGGACATTCAAAGCAGCTTAGCTTAATGCAATGGAGTTCTAATGAAATCAGTCCAATGGTAGACTGACCACAACTGTAACACGCGACAAAGATTATCTGACAGGTTTCAGTGCTGATCCTGGATCTGCATGATTAGCAGGAGTCACACTAAAGAACTGTGCATGCCTCTAAGCAAATATATATAAATATTAGCATAATGTGTGCACTATTTTGCACATTTGCACATCCTATGTAGTGCAATCAAAATATCTCTGCAGTGCCTAGTAAAAAATACTGAACTGATGGTCACTCCCCAAGTATTGGCTGAACAACTGGCAGATGGGTGAGAAGAGAAAGAACTGCGCATGACAATATAAAGTACAACAAAAGTATTTTTACCAAGTGTAATAATGCTCAGTATAGTATGCGTTTATCACAAAATGTTTACCTAGCCGAAGTTTACTTGTCCTGTTTTAATCATGCGGCAGCAATGATGCAATCAATGGTGCTGAGAAAGTGACCTGAGCACTGTCGGAAATTGCTTTTAATTGTTTTGTTGATGAGCTCAACAATATAGTCCTCTATATTCATACAGTAGCTATGACAGTGTGACAGTGAAACATAGGCAGCTGTGCTGAATCTAGTCTTCACTTTCCACAACTGTCGAAATGCCTGAAATACATCATTTTTAGTTTTCACACATGAACTTTGGACAGTTTTGGAAGACTTAGGTTGGCTTATTTTTCACACCTGTTCTTTTTTACATGCAGCACATAGCAGGAAATCCAAAGTTCCTGACATGCTTGTACTATTGTAAATGTTATGTGTGGTGGGTAAAGTGTGCAGGAGGAGCACATGACGTCCACTAACTCGATTATTAACTGTGCTATTAGCACATGATCAAAACTAAACATCATCCAGCTTTTGAGTAGGGAGCTGGCAGGTAAAAAACCAGTTAATGTCTGAACTGACTGCATCACACATTTGCATTCTCACATGCACCTCTGTCAGCACCGTCGGATAAATACACGAATAATATGACAAAAACAATTTCCAAATGTTTAACTGACCAGTCCAATCCGTTGGTCTGAAAACTTTAATCACCATCTTTGCTTTACAGGAAGCCTCGCTTTAGAAAGTTATTCATCAGAAACTTCCTCTGGGTTTACATGCTGCCACATTTCAGGCTTGAGTCTTCATCAGAATAAGCAGCTGTGAGACATTTTTAGCTTTAGTGTATACAAATTAGCAAAGCTTTCTGATTTAAAAAAATAAATAAGTTTTCAACCCTCAGAGAGGAAATTTTAAAAAAAAGATTAAAAACTTGCATTCTTGGACGGGATAGAACATGGGCTTTTATATTTTCCATAGCAGACTTACGCTTAGTGATTCATTTTCATCATTGTTCTGCTGATGACCTGTTTTGACCAAGAATTTGCAAAACCAGATTCAAAACAGCAGCATGGTGAGACTCCTGCTGCGAGCTGATTGGATGCTGAGAGTCTACCTCCAATCTGGGCTAATCATCTGTAACAGAACTGCATGTGGTAGCATTTTATATTCCATCTTCAGTGCCCTGCTTTGAGAACAAGTTCTTATCTTATAAATAACTTTGCTCGCTGTGATGCTGTTTTTTTTTTTTTTTTTTTTAAATACTGCATATGAACACACAATTGCCCCCTGAAAGAAGCTGGGGGATTAAGATAACAGTAAATAACTATATTCTTTTGAGCACTGACCAGGAATAAGGGTGTTGGGAAGGTTACTTCTGAAATATAATAGGTTACAGATTCCTAGTTGCCCTTTTAAAAATGTAATAACTGGCATAACCCTTTTAATTCATTTATAGTAATGTATCTTAATATGTTCGTTTACGGTATGATTACTTTTCTGACCAATATTTTTAACAGGGCAACGCAGCTGCTGCAGACTATAGATGTTTTAACATTGAGCAGCACACACAAGCTTCATGGAATACAGCAACGTTAGAATCCTTTTAAGTTTCAGAAATTACTGAATGTCCAGCACTGAAATGCGATCTTGTCCATTCATGTGGCCACCTGCCCTTGCATGGCTGAGGGGTTGCAGGCATGGAAACAGGTTGCTTAAAGTAACGTATGTTGATTTGATTGGAAAGGAACGTATGAAAACAAGACTTGGGTGCCGCCATAACTCACCTGGTTGAGCGGGTGACCCAAAGGCTACAGCAGAGGTTTGGGTTTGAGTCTACTCCAGACCATTTCCTGCATGTCATCCCCCCACCCTCTTCCTGCTTTCCTATTGCTCTATACTATACTGTTAAAGAAAAGCTGAAAATGCCTAAAAAACAAAAAGACTGTCTTGGCAAATCCTTGTAAGCCACCCTATACTTGATGGCCTGATGGTGTTAGGCTCAATTTTTTTTCTCCTAGTTTTGCTGACCTGTGTAGCTCTCTAGAAGAAGTCATCCTGCCCAGCAAAATAACAAAAAGGAACAGTTCTAGATTGACATTTTTTAAATAAAAAACAATGCATGCTGATTTTGTAAACACCACCAACAACTGATTCATAACCCTGGTTTAGTTCTTCCAACAGATGCAATAACATATTGCACTGATCTGCACAAGCTGGTGGATGAAGGTGTGGAGCTTTAACATGCAGACATAGAGAGGCAATGGGAAGGCGGGAGAGCCACTTATAATGAGGATTGATTGTGCGTCTGGAAGCAGAGGTGGCTCTCTGAGCTCGACTCCACTGCCTTGCTAGACTTGCTCCACTCTTTTCCACAGTGGCAGACCATAATTAGACAGAAAGCAGGGACAGATATGAGAGACAACTGAGTAGGAGGATGTGGAGGCAGGAGGAGGAGGACAGCAACCAAAATGGTAGCATAGAAGATAAGAGAGTAAGGGGGAGCTGATGGAGAAAGCGGACGTGATGAAGAGGAGACAAAAGCAGGAGAGGGAAGCAAGAGTAGGAGTGAAGGATGCCTGGTATGTTTGTTCTCCAGCTCTGCACCAAGCTTAATGAGATTAGTCTGGCAGGGAAAAAAAATGCCACACTGGGGAATTCAGGTCACATGAAAATAGGCTAGCTAGACGTCTGCCTGGCCTTGTGTGTATGTTTGTCAAGTAGATGAGATTAAGAGGTCCATGGTCTAGTTGAAACCCAGACAGGATTTAAATATCTTGGCGGCTCCTCCTCTTCCACTTCCCACTCTGTCCTTTTGCACTTGTTTTCTCCTCAAAAAGTGTGTCCTCAGCCAGAAAACACTTGACATGTGTTTGCTTGACAGAATATTCTTTCTACCTCTCCTCCCCTTTTTGTCTTATTCCCTCTTAGTCATACATCGTTTTCCAACCTCCTGCCTTGTCATTTGGTCACAGCCACTCATGCTGCTATTTCTTGTCTCTCTCTCCACCCAGGAAAACATAGGCCTCAGACATGAGTCGTATCATTAGTCTCAATGATCGTGTCCTATTTTACTTGTGTGACCATTCACAGAGCCCTTACCATAAAGGAGTGCATATGTGCCTGTGTAGATTGGTACGCTTTCCCCATCTGCGTGATTCTGTTGCCAATTCTTCAACATACTAAGCCCAAATGTTTCGCATCTGCAGGCATGTTTGACCTCTGCTGTGCCTGACAACTGAAAAGACAGTTTGCAGATGCAAACAGTGACTAGAAAGCCAGTGTCCGTCTAGCCTTTCTATCATACCCACACATGTTTTTAAGCAAGTGTTTGTGAGCGTGGACAGGGTGTTTAGAGACACAGACACGCAAATCCCTATAAAGTAGGCGCTGGCATCATTAAACCAATAGCTTAGTGATTCCCTGGCCGGCCCTGCTTCTCACTGTAGGCTGTTGCAGGGCAGACAAACCAGACATATTAAGAAAGAGCACTGACAAAGACAAGGGCATGGAGATACAGACAGACAGAGAGAGACAGACAAACAGAAAGAGTGAAAAGCCACACCTACAGGTTAAATAAGGCACAGAAGAAAAAGCATGAAGGGAACAAAAAAAAAGCCACATGGACAGACAGAGAGGGTCAGACTGGCTGAGCAGCAGCAGCAGCAGCAGCAGCCTGCCCTCATCTTTTGGGAGTTTTTTTTTTTTTTTAAATAGGTCATTGTCTGACCTGCATTATGGTACCACAGCCATGTCATAATCACACCATTTTGAAGAGCACTGTGCACAGGTCAGCCTCCCATTACCCCATAGCTTCACATATGCACAAAACATCCTTTGTTGCATGTGCACACAGAAAAGGGGGGGTCGGGGGGACAGTGTTTGACCCTCCAGAAAAACAGCAGCATCAACACAGTCTGCAATTCTAGGTCTAGAATGTATTTGGCAGAGATTATGTTGGATGCATCACTGTCTGATCTGTGAAAAGAGGGTCCCACATGTTTGCAGCCGTATACCTTATTGGCATTAAATAAGCACACTACTTCTGTGAGACTCAGCTAGCGCTGACAGCGGGGTAGCTTGGGTGGGGACTGAAGGCAGTACTGTGGGTGATGACGTGAGTGATAACGATAAAAAAAGATGATGCCAACTGCTGCAACAGCACTCTGGGAGATAGGTAGGCAGTGCTAATTGATCTGCTACGAGCTGTGCTCTGTTTTGCTGTGCCTCGATCACGAAAAGACCACGACGCAGCAGGGCTGTCCTAATTACCATTTGGAAGCAGAAGATCATTAGGACCCCAGAGCACCTGCTGCCTGCAGGGGTGGCAGTCATACTGCCCGAGAATAGCAGCAGAAAGAGGTGGTGATAGATGAGAGAAGACGAGAGGGTAGCATAATTCATTTATATATATATAGATATATATATAGATATATAGATAGATAGATAGATATATAGATAGATAGATATATAGATAGATATATATATATAGAGATAGATAGAGATAGATAGAGATAGATAGAGATAGATAGATAGATAGATAGATAGATAGATAGATAGATAGATAGATAGATAGATAGATAGATGCCTCTTTCTAAGGGCTAGGCCTATCATTGTCTTTCCCAGGCTGAAAGATCAGAGACTAAATTATGCAGTCAGTGAGTAAGTTAACTCTCACCTCTCAGCAGGAAAGTGCCTTAATGAGATGAATGCAAGGAAACAGATTTATGAGACAGAGAAGAGAAGATAATGAGCTACTTATTATGTGGCAAAGAGGTTAAGAGGTTACTTATTATATGTGATTAGTTTATTTTATGTTCAATTTCACTAGAGGCTTAGTTATTTATCTAAGCTTGGAGTTCACTTCATTTGGTGCACTTGAAGACTCGGAGTTTGAGGGTCCTGCACCGTATCTTAGCTGCTCTGGACAGAGATCTCGGATGTGGTTCCTGGAATCTGCTGGAGCCAGTCTCCCAGTTTGGGGGTCACTGCCCCGAGTGTTCCGATTACCACTGCTACCACTTATCGTCAGTATGCCCTGGTTGCTCAACACCTAACATGGACCTTGTTAATCTGGGAGACTTCCTAGAATCTCTCCCAGCACCATAGAATTAGATAAAAAATTATTGATAGTGTCTCACTGTCTGTTTTTATATCCAGATATGCTTTTACTGCATCAGCAATGTATTTGGGATCATTGTCATGCTGAAAAATTATGTTATTGCATGGTGGATCTAAATTTGACTGTACCTTTCTGCATTCATAATTCCATCAATTGCAACAATAATAATAATAATAATGCCTTAGACTTATATAGCGCTTTTCATGGTACTCAAAGCGCTTTACAATTCTGCGCACCATTCATTCACACCTCAATCATACTTGGTGGTGGTAAGCTACTAATGCAGCCACAGCTGCCCTGGGGCAGTCTGACAGAAGCGTGGCTGCCAATTTGCACCTACGGCCCCTCCGACCACCACCAACCACACAACCACATTCACACTTAGGCAATGTGGGTTAAGTGTCTTGCCCAGGGACACAATAACAGCCCCAAATTATGACAGAGCCTCCACCATGTTTTACAGATGGCTGTAGACACTCACTGTTGTACCTCTCTTCTGACCTCCTCCATCCATATTGACGATGATTTCAACTGAAAATTTCAAATTTGTATTCATTACTCAATAAGACATGTTGCCACTGATTTTCAATCCAGTTCTTATATAATTCCTTCCTTCAGGATAGATTCTTGATATTCACCCTTCCACAGACCATTTGTGATGAAGCATCAGTGAATAGCAGATGGATCAATTGAAGAGCCATCTCTCAGCCTCTCTCAGGTCGTGTGTATGGGTTTTGCAGGATTCTTTCCTGTTTCTTAAGGACATTACTTTCAGATGCCATTCATCTGCTAAAGATAATTTTTTTTTTAGCCCACCACTTCTTTTGTCCTCCCCTTGTCCAGTTTCCACAAAATGTTTTTAGGACACACTTCACATCATGCTGAGATATGCCAAGTTTTCAGCTAATACCACCATACACAAACAAAAAATGGGTACAAAGACTGGACTGAAAATGAGTAGAAAAGTAGCCAGTGTCCAAAGAAAAACTTTGAAAAACCTTCAGAAAGTGCTATATGCAAGCGTTAAGTTTTATAGTGTGTTATAGCCCATTAATTAAATATTTATATTACTGTTTATGACTCCCGAATGACTTAAGTACTACCCTAAAATATTAAACTATACATTTTTACGTTCGGACCAATAATCTTATTTCATGTAAAAGTACAATGAAGCTACATGTGAAGTATGTTTGAGTCAACAAACAACACAAAACACACTTAATCCAGTGGAACATCGGAAACAAGTGAATATAAAAAATCTGCAGCAGGCCACTTCAAATAAACTAAACAATAACTGTCAGCACAAACATTAATGCTGCTTGACTGATTACAACTACTCACTCACATAAACATCACAGACTGTATAATAGTTAGTTTTCAAAAGCACAATTTCTAGTTAGCAGCTTACATCAGTAGATGACTGGACTTTGCAATAATAATTTTGTAGCTTCCTGAGAAACCTGCGCATTCCTGAAAGCCCTGATAATAAAACAGAAGGCATAATGTTTATTATCTGTTGATATATCCCTGGGCTCTGCTTTCCCCTTAAACAAGAGGAATGGTGCTACAAAGCTAATGCATGCGTCTACTCCGGCTATTAAAAGAGATCACAGAATGTGACTCAACCAGGACACATAAACACATAGACAGGGTGGTCCACTATGCTCCTGGCAGTGTCTGTGTGCGTGTGTGTGTGTGTGTGTGTGTGTGTGTGTGTGTGTGTGTCTGTACGCTTGTAGTCTCTTCCCAGAAATGTGCAACAGTAAACAGACTAAGAGGCAGAGAAGTAACATTACCATTACTGGCTGGGAGCATAAACAGTGACAAACAATGCAACACATTCTTCCATCTTTTTATGTTTGTTTGTGTGTACAGCCATAAACTGCATGTCATGGGTATATCTCAATGGATAAGAAAAATAAGTAAAAATGTATAATCAGAGGTGCAGAGACTATAAAGAGCAACCATAGGATCCCATAAGAGCTTCCCTGCTTGGTTGGTCTCCGGGTGGGGGGGGATATCCTGCTGATTATCGAGGGCCCCAACCTCTCACTCTGTCTTCCCTGACACTAACCAGACACAGCAGCACAAACACATTCAGGGACAGGGGGCATATTCTGTGTGTGTATATATGAAAGAGAGACAGCAACCAAGAGGCAGACATCTAGAGGGAGGGGTGGGGAGTGTGTGTGTGTGTTGGGGGGGGGGCAGAAGAGGAGACCGAGGGAAAGATGAGACATTAACACAGAAGCAGACTGCACCCAGCTTTAACTTCCAGCTTAGGGCATTTTGACAACATTTTCATATCCGCCTCTCGGCCTCTCCCTCGTAAAGAGAGCGATTATATGTCCAGGACAATCCCACATTAAACAAACATTAGTTCTCTTTCCAGAGCCAGGCCAGGCCAAACTGCATTGTTTCCAGATGCCTGTCACAAAAACATGCTTACACCCACCCTCAAGCCCTCTCCTCCCTTCTTCTCCCTCCTCTCTCTCTCTCTCTCTCTCTTACAGTTCCCTAAACCTCCACACCTCCCCAGTTAAGGCGAGGGTTTGTGAATAACACCAGAGCAGGCTGCTTTCAATTACACTGCCACATCCGCTACTACCGCAGGAGGAGAGAAGGTCCAGAGATGGAGGAAACAAAGGAGCCGGCATAATGAGACAGCAGCCCTTCCTTCAGATGTCACATCTCTCAAAACCAATGATAGACTTTAGCCAGTGTGTAATGCCATTTTAAAAAAGGGTGTTTTTTTTTGTCATAACAGATCTAACAATACCCAGATTCACTGCAAACAATCCAACACTTTTAATCTAACACACAAAAACCAACCTTATTGAGGCAACAGACAAGCCAAACACCCAATATGAATGTCTATAGATAATCACAAGGTACGACTATCAAGTATTAGTTGGTATATGTTATTCTTTGCAAAAGCTAGGTAGATCTTCCTTCTGATAACTAAAAAAGCTTTAGTGTGGCAAATATCCAAAGTTACATCAGATACAGAAAAAAATGAACACACTGTTGTTTAATGGCTAGAACAAAATCTAAATATCTGCTTTTCCATTTCACCTGTGTTACACACTACAGCCACTTAAACATGAAAGAGAGATGTACAGCAACAGCAGGCTGGAACCATCCCCTTTCCTTCTTAACTGCACAACAAATCTCATCCAATGATCAAAGCACCTATGACTAAGATATTCACAACTCAAGAGATGAGGAAAACTAATCGTGTAGTTTTGTTTGAGCTCGGTGTTCAAGACAAAATTATACTCAACTTAAGTCTCAAGTGTTGATGTGTATGTGTGTGCGTGCAAATATACAATATGTTCCCTTTCAGTCTAAGGCATGCTGTGTGGGCATGGAGATGTGGATAGTAGACATGGGAACCAATGCCACGCCGAGTTAGTATAGTCTAAGCTCAAGGTTAACGACAACATCACAAAAGTTGACCAGTTCTGTCTTTAAAGTCTATGACCCAGACTATGTGTCAGACACTTCAAGGAAAACACTCATTCAAAATTCCCATGAAATAATCATGCTGAAAAGCTGCCATGTACCCTTGAGCAGTAAATTAAGTCTCTATCAAAAGAGCGCTGTTATATAGGTGACCTTATAATTTAACCTTGTACTTTCATGTACGTGCGTGTCTTTGACTTTTTTTTAATAGTGTTTCACTTCTATTATATTCACCATTTTCTCATACAAGTAGCTGCCCTGACTTTTCTTTTTAAAGAAAATGTAATAATGGCAAACTGATCTCTATATTTTTCCTTTAGATTTTCGGTTCTATGCAGCATCTGCTTATGCATGTTTGTAAATAAAACAGAGCATTAAAATAGGCCCTGAAGGAAGGAAGGCATCCAAACAAGGGTGGGTAAATGCACTTTATACATGTGTATTACATAGATGTCTATTTGGAAGGGGCCTCATCAGACAGTCACTACACGGTTGAAGAAGCACTCACATACACTTACATTTCCCCAACACCTTAGGGCATTTATGAGGACCTTCTCTAAACACACACACACACACACACACACACACACACACAAAAACACACACATTTGCATATGCACGCTTATCTAGGACCAAGCGAATCTAATGAGACAGCCAGACTGCAAGGCAGACAAACATACCCAAGGGCAGCGGTGTCTATGTGCAAATACAGACAACATATGTTTGTCAATAGTCAACAGAATTCTGTCATCAGGTGTGGCTGTCATATTAATATATTTACTGGTTTAATACAGAAAATGTTAAAAAGAATATACATCAAATGAATAATATTCAAAATAAATAGCTAGCTAGGTATTGTATCTTCTTTAATCCAAAGCCACCTTAAAGTACAATACTGCCACCTACGTACCTTTATGGTGCTAGGTTATCGACAAGATTATCATATACCATCACCCCAATATACTTCATTTTTAACCTATGGTGACACCTCAAACATATCAGATGCATTTAGAAAAACAATGTGGAATTTATTTTTACAGCCATCAAATAAAGTATATAATGTTCTTGTATGTTGTTGCATATTATATCTTGTTTCTTTAATATGTGCAAGAACCAAAGAGTTAAAAATGCCATCTTCTGCTTTTATGGGTATTATGCACAAGACTAATTTGTGGACATTTAGCACCTATATGCTAAGGCCTAGAAACAGTCAGTGGGCCCCCGGCAACATCGCTAGGTAAAAATGTATATTTCCTGACCGTTTGGGAAATGTTTGTTGGGGGCTGCTTGCTGTCGCTGGGTGAAATCGTCAACAAAAAGGGAACTGCACCAAAAAACCCCCAAAAAACTTGGTGATTGCTTTGATCACTAGCAGATTGTTGCGGTTGCCCATGGTTTGCATGGAGGATGCTGACTTGTCTGTACTCTCGGGTGTTTAGTGAAACTTGTACGATGCTAATCAGAAATGGAGAATGTTCACCCTCAAAATAAAAGCTATGCCTCACTGCTGTGACCAACACATTTCAAAAAGTACAACTTCTACTTTTAAGAGGATCTGTCTCTATTTTCAGTGTCACACTTTTGATGGTTTCACCACTACTTAGCAGTAGTTGGCAAGTGTTTGCAGACGATGTCAGTGTGTTCCATACAAACTACTGGTGACCGTGGCAAATATGCTAGTGACCAAAGCAATCACATGGAGGTTTTCGGTGCAGCGCTGTATACCTCTTCGCAACCAATTTCACCTAGCAACTTCCAGAAAGCCTCCAGCAACTACTCCCTAACCAGTTCAGGAATACACACAGTTCTCTAGAAACTTGTGGCTGCCAACCAGTCTCTAGGCATGTGTTACTGGGGCCTTTCTTGTGAATTTCTTAAAAAAATAAATAAAGCTTTAGTCCTCTGTTAAGACTCATTTATCATTAAAAATGAAAAAAAGAAAACAACAAAAACAATAGGTAGATGATTTTTAAAAAAATAAAAAGATACAAAAATGCTGCTTTAAATATAAACTAATGTAAGCTCAAATTTACTAAACTACGAATGCCACAAATGCCCATATCTAATTACCATTCCTTATCCAAGCAGCCATAATTTGGCAAATATCAATAAATTTTGTGCAGACTGAGAGAGTGTGTGTTTGTGTTTGCAAGTTTTACTCACATAGTCTGGCAAGGCTGTGCTGTCTTCCTGTCTGCCTCTCAGAGACTGTGTTGCCTGCTCCAAAACCTTGTTGTGCTTTTTGGAAAGCAAAGCAAACAAACTGCAGGGGAGACACAGAGAGACAGAAAAGGAAGGAGCGTCCCTGTGACAGATGAAGGTTTCACATCCACGAAGACTAAAGAACCCAAGTTCTCAATCGTCACATGTGCTGTAATTAATGTGCCATTTCGTACTTGATAATGGCATTCACTTACCTCTGCTGAGAAGAGAAGCCCCTATTCAGAACTATTTATTATTTTAAAAACAAACCTGTTTGATTTCTAAATGAAGCCTTTAAAAATTAATGACTGTATTTCATTTTGGAATAACATTATAACCAGGAAACTACCAGGAGACTGTTTTAATCACAACTCCTGTTTGTTTTTAAAATGGGACTCTTTATTTTTGTACATCTGTACATGGAAATGCTTGTTCCCCTTTAAGCTTAACATGTCTTGCTCTTATGTGTTTGTCTAAATCGCTGTTGTTATGGGACCGCATGATGGCACGACACAGACAGACATCAGTCTGCTTGACTGCACCTTTGTCGCAGTAATAGTTTGGTTCAATGCACGCACAGACCCACAGACAGCACCATTACTGCAGTGTTCATTTTACAATAAACTCATTCACAGAGAAATAAATAATATTTTAAAATATATTTTTAAGAAATATCCTGCTGATTATCAGTGTTATTAAAAGTATTAGTGACCTTCTCTTGTAATTACAACTTTTTAATCTTCTCTTTAGGTGCCCAGGGGTTTTAAGTCTTTAATTTGTGTGTTAATCAAGAAGATTAAAAAAAAAAACTGGAATAAATTAAAATCAATGACATCAACAAGCTAAAGAGGCACAAACAGAGCTCTGATAAGCCCTTGGAGCTATACCTACCCACCTGTCAGCACAGCACACACATGCACACTCACACACTAAATCCCTTAGCATTCATTATCCAGGATAATTGGCAAAACAGAGCTATGTGAGCAGCTATGTTGAGATCTACTCATCACCTTCAAACCTAATGTCAAAGGTCCCCCCCCCAACTACCACCACCACCACCACCACCCCACCCAAATGAGAGACCACCAACTGAGTTCCACCTGGGACGGTGCCCACAATAACACACTGTTACAAGCTGGACTGTGTCATCAGTAGCACAAAAGATTTCAACAGTACTGGCATGACCCCAAAACCAGTTATGAGGCTAAAGTAATGACAGATGTAGCTCATATCTAAAGGCGTCCTTTTCCCAGCAGTCCAGAGGTTTCATGTGGACATTGTGCTTGAAAAGAAATCAATTTATGACCCTAATTCTCACCTGATTTATTATCACAGTAACATTTTCTTGATGCCTTTATGGTGTCAATCACTAGTTAATTTCATACAACTTGATGTTCCTTTGGTATATGACATAAAATAGACAGTAAAGCAGGGTATGTTTTAAAGCAGAGTCCTACAGTGTCCTTGATTTCACAGTGAAATCCATCATGTTTGTGAAAATGGTCACAGCTGATTTCATGCCAAATGGTAATCCACAAACTAGTGGGTGACACCAGAGTAGTTAGGCATATCTTTTATCTCCAGTCAATGGCCAAAATACCTTGCATAGAGTAGAAAAAGCAAAAGCAGATGTGTCCCCATCTATTTTTCTTTTTTAATTCGGGCATACACCTTTTTGCATAACAATGCACAAACCTTTCATACCTGAGATAAAGATAAAACCTTTCCTCATTATTTAGTCATTTTTATAATTCTTACTTTGGGAACAACAAACAACAACAACAACAATAAAAAACTGAATATAAAAGTAGTTGACTGAAAATAATTTACATTAAAAGTGGATTGCTGTTATCTAGGACAGAAACAATTTGTCAATTAATCACTTTTTTTAAAATGACAGAAAATTGGGAGGCTTAATTGGCTGTTTTTGCTATTACTTAAGCACAATTGCAGCTTCTAGCTTATTATATTTGAATATTAATTCTGTGACAGCAAAATGAATACTTTAGGGTCTACACTGTTGATGACCCAAACACTGAATTGGTTAATATATGAAACAATAGGCACATTGAAGATAATCATTACTTGCAGCCTTACAGTGACCCAATTTGAATCTGTTGAGTCAGCAGACCTCCGAGTGAATGAACAGATACATGAGCATAGATAGAGGAATAATTTGGCAGAAAGGAAATATTGATGGGAGAGCAGGGAAAACGTTAAATTAGTAAGGAAAGATGTGTGGGGGTTGTGGTGAGGGTAAATCAACCCACTGCTGCCTCTAAATAAACAGCACCAGCCACGGTTCTCTCTGAGAGTCAATTATGGAGCAGAGTTCAGCGCTGCCTGTCTGACATTTGGAAATTCCTGGCAGGAAATTCCCTTTATCTAGCAGCCAGCCAGTTTAGCCCAGCCCCAGCCCCAGCCATCACAGTCATCATCATTATCATTATCATCAGACACGGAGTCAGTTCTTCTACATCACTACTGGACAGACATGTAGAAATACAGAGACAGTGTTCCTCTCTGACTCAAAACACCAAAGTCACAGATATGGACAGAGACACAGGCAGGGAGATAAGAGGATCCTTGAGTGTGCGTGAGTATGTGCTTGTCTTAAGGGAAGGAAACAGTCCCTTCCCGTTGTCTGGGGTTAACAGGCAAGCATGAAAAGATATCTGTATCTGTGTGTGGTTTGGACCCTGTTCTCTTGGATCCTGTCTCCACATGGGCCAAACACTTTCCCTTAATTTCCCTCATGTTACATAATGATGTTATCTGCACACTCACAACACGCACTAAACATTTATTTTTTTGAGCCTCTTTTGCTGCAGCTGCTGTCAAGTTACTATAATGACAAATATTATGTTCTGATGCAACATGACTCAGTAAAATTACTGAGTTTTTTGTGAACGTGCCTTTGTTCTCGTCTCATACAGATATTCGATCATCATCTGCTGTGCTCCATTTGCTTTATCATTTGTAGACCTGCGTTAATTCCTTACCTAATGATGCGCTGGGCAGCGTACTGGTGGAGACATCGAAACTGGGCTGACATGTTGGCAAGTGCAGCGAGACAATTAGTGTGCAGGTATTTATCCTGGAGAAGATGCACACACAAGTAAGCAGACATGACAAATGCTGTATGTGGAAACTAATAAGTTACATAATTATTTTACCACTCAGAGATTTCTTCATATACAGTACTGTGAGAAAGTCTTTGCTACGAAAATGGGGAAAAGGTAAAATGATTTTTTTGAAATGTATGCAAACATATATTATATTGCCAAAAGTATTCACTCACCCATCCAAATAATTAAACTCAAGTATTCCAAAGATTTCCATGGCCACAAGTGTATAAAACCAAGCACCTGGGCATGCAGACTGCTTCTACCAACCATCTGCTTCTACCAACAATCCATGACTTATAGTGTTCCCTTGTGTATGCTTTAGGTATGCTTTTTCTGTGTGTTTGGGATCATTATGATGCTGAAAAATTAAGCTGTTGCCAATCAGATGCTTTACATAGTGGCTCAAAACATGAAGGTACATTTCTGCATTCATAATTCCATCCATTTTGACAATATCCCCAACTCCACTGGCTGAAATGCAGCCCCAAACCATGACAGACTTACCACCATGTTTTACAGATGGCTATAAACACTTACTGAGAACATTTCTGATGAGATGTTGGATCAACTGAAGGGCTAGCTGCATCTCTCTGCTCCTGTATGTTTGCTAAGTTTTCAGTTACAGTATGTGTAGACACAACACTGGTTCATCCCTTGAGTTAGATACCCTTTTTAAGCTTGAACGATTCATAGGTCAGTGTTAAGTGGCTTAACAAACAAACAATCAAACCAAAGACATTCCTCTGAAAATGGTACAAGGACTGGGCTGAAAATGAGTGAATAAGTAGCCAGTGTCCAAAGAAAAACTTTGAAAGACTTTCAGAAAGCCTGGGGAAGTGTTGCTCAACAACGCTTTAAAAATTACAAGAAAGTCTGGTTCCTTGGAAGCAAAATATAAAGAAATGTGGTGTGGCTCAAGACTTTAGATGCCTTTTTCACAAATGTACAAACTGTGCATCAGTGTGTGTTAGTTTTACCCTTGTCCGGGTCATGTTGAACTGGATAGTGCGAATTACCACCAGGATGAGCAAACTGCCAAGAGAGATCTCAGTTAGTGATCTCTCTGTGTACCATGAGATGTTCTTCAATACCTGTGAGATGGAGAGGGACAGAAATAGCTGAAAGCATCAGGAATAATGAACTATTATCACAGAGAGGGACTGTCAACAGCTGAAATGTGAAGTGCGTATACCTACCACCTCATGGATGGAACGATTGAAAGCATCATCCTCTGTAAGGATAAGGAGAATAATGAGGGCCATGTAGACATGATGAGAGTTTCTTTCCTCTACATGGTAAAGGATCTCGAGGATTGGCAACACCTGAGACAAACAGCAGGAGGGAAAGAAAAAGGGTTCAGCGTGTATTCGGGGTTAACTCGGTGATTACACTCAACAGAGCCTGTTTGTAAGGCTTCTGACTTTGTGTGGATTCATCTCCATGTTGGTTCATTTTGAGCAAAACTAGCAGCTGGCCAGTTTAATGGGATCAACTACAGATACAACACTGGACAAAAATGCAAACATTACTCTTGCATAAGAAGCCATTAAAGAGCTAAAAAATTACCATAAAACATAATGCATGCACATTCCAAAAAGAGATTATTCGCATTATTCTATCTAATCCAAACAATTTACTCATAGTGCCAGAGTAGAAGTTAGCAGGTAGCAATAAATATACACAGTAGCAGTGTTAGCTCATTACATTGTCACACAGCAGTGCTTTATTGCTGAGCAAAGAAAGAGCCTAGCATCATTAGTAGCCTCCCTACTTCTAAAGAAGATACTGAAGCCATAAACAGAGAGTGGCACTAAACAGTCAGACATAATTCATAGAACAACAGTTTCAAAATATAATTGAAGACTAAATTTATGATGATTTCCAAACAAGTCTTGGAAACAACTTTAAAGAGTTCTTCTGTTGTGGTTTGTTTAGTTGCTGTTCCTAGCTCCTTGTCAAAGCTAATAAGACCCCCCCCAAAAAAAAAACAAAAAAAAAGTTACACTACTGTGTGTGAAATGATTTGTGAATCCATCTGAGATGCTAAAGACGGATTTTCTACCCACCAGATTGTCCATGTCGGTTCTTGACAGCACGTAGGTTCTCATGTTGGTGTTTTGATGAAGCAGGGTGTACAGTAATAATGTGGCTTGGTCAGAGCGCTGCTGCTCACACAAAGCCGTGTACAGACTGTTGAAATTGATCTGGAAAGTGTGAGGTTGCTCTACAGGTAGCGATGATGTGTCTGCATGGACAACGGTAAATATTATCAGGATTAGTATTACATTGATTTATTGCTTTCTTTTACACAGCAGGCATTCAAACAAACAGCTATCCCAAATACGCACTGTGGAGCATAATAAACAATATGTGACGCAGCGTGGAAAAAACCAGCCAAAGATGCAGACCACGAATCCCAGTTAGACACAAAAACATGTTAAAGAGCAACCAGACTGTCCCATATTTCTAATGTTTGTTATCTTATTTTTTTTTTTT